>VKKT01001310.1:216392-228954 GCA_008038995.1 Haliotis laevigata | reverse complement strand
ATGACATGTCTGGATTGAGTATATGACATGTCTGGATTGAGTCTGTGACATGTCTGGATTGAGTCTATGAGATGTCTGGATTGGGTCTATGACATGTCTGGATTGAGTTGATGACATGTCTGGATTGAGTTGATGACATGTCTGGATTGAGTCTGTGACATGTCTGGATTGAGTCTATGAGATGTCTGGATTGAGTCTATGACATGTCTGGATTGAGTTGATGACATGTCTGGATTGAGTTGATGACATGTCTGGATTGAGTCTGTGACATGTCATGATTGAGTCATTGAATTGTCTCTCAGCTTTAGTCCGCTGGTTGTCCTGGTTATACACCTGGACATTTCTAACTGTAGCGTAAAACATTATGCACTCGCTCAGTCACTCTATTTCCAGCATGCAGCGTGGGGGACACTTGCTACGCTCTAGGGAGCGTCATCAGGAGCGACTGTGTCGACTGGATATGTGTTGAACTGCCAACAGGCGCAGAGTTTCAAGAAATTCCAGCTCAACCAAAACGTAAAGTTTGTTCAATTTTTTCTTCAACTAAGATCTTAGGTGCTGTTGTCAGTATATTACTATTACTACTGAGGGATGTGTATTATATCCATAAAGTTATAGGGTACACACTGCATATTTCGCATTAGCGAGTGTATGCTGTAGGATGTGTGGCGTGTGTTAACGAGTGTATGCTGTAGGATGTGTTGTGTGTTGTCGAGTGTATGTTATAGGGTGTGTGTCGCATGTTAACAAGTGCATGCTGTAGGGTGAGTGACGAGTGTATGCTGTAGGATGTGTGGCGTGTGTTGACGAGTGTATGCTGTAGGATGTGTGTCGTGTGTTAACGAGTGTATGTTGTCGGAAGTGTGTCATGTATTGACGAGTGTATGTTGTAGGATTTGTGTCGTGTGTTGACGAGTGTATGCTGTGGGATGTGTGACGAGTGTATGCTGTAGGATGTGTGGCGTGTGTTAACAGGTGTATGCTGTAGGATGTGTTGTGTGTTGTCGAGCGTATGTTATAGGGTGTGTGTCGTGTGTTAACGAGTGTATGCTGTAGCATATGTGACGAGTGCATGCTGTAGGATGTGTGGCGTGTGTTGATGAGTGTATGCTGTAGGATGTGTGTCGCGTGTTAACAAGTGTATGTTGTCGGAAGTGTGTCATGTACTGACGAGTGTATGTTGTAGGATGTGTGTCGTGTGTTGACGAGTGTATGGTGTAGGATGTGGGTCAACGAGTGTATGTTTTAGGATGTGTGGCGTGTGTTAACAAGTGTATGCTGTAGGATGTGTGTTGTCGAGTGTATGTTGTAGGATGTGTGTCGTGTGTTGACGAGTGTATGTTGTAGGATGTCTGTCGACGAGTGTGTATTGTAGGATGTGTGGCGTGTGTTAACGAGTGTACACTGTAGGATGTGTGTCGTGTGTTGACGAGTGTATGTTGTAGGATGTCTGTCGACGAGTGTGTATTGTAGGATGTGTGGCGTGTGTTAACAAGTGTATGCTGTAGGATGTGTGGCGTGTATTGACAAGTGTATGTTGTAGGATGTGTGACGTGTGTTGATGAATTTAAAGTTGTAGGATGTGTGTCGTGTGTTAACGAGTGTTTGCTGTAGGATGTGTGTCGACGAGTGTGTATTGTAGGATGTGTGGCGTGTGTTAACAAGTGTATGCTGTAGGATGTGTGGCGTGTGTTAACAAGTGTATGCTGTAGGATGTGTGGCGTGTGTTGATGAGTGTAAGTTGTAGGATGTGTGTCGTGTGTTAACGAGTGTTTGCTGTAGGATGTGTGTCATGTATTGACGAGGGTATGTTGTAGGATGTGTGTCGTGTGTTAATGAGCGTATGCTGTAGGAATATATGGTGTGTGTTAATGAGTGTATGTTGTAGGATGTGCCGTGTGTTATTGAGCGTATGCTGTAGGATGTGTGATGAGTGTATGTTATAGGATGTCTGTCGACGACTGTATGCTGTAGGATGTGTGTCGTGTGTTAACGAGTGTATGTTGTCGGAAGTGTGTCATGTATTGACGAGTGTATGTTGTAGGATGTGTATCGTGTGTTGACGAGTGTATGCTGTAGGATGTGTGACGAGTGTATGCTGAAGGATGTGTGGCGTGTGTTAACGAGTGTATGCAGTAGGATGTGTTGTGTGTTGTCGAGTGTATGTTATAGGGTGTGTGTCGCGTGTTAACGAGCGTATGTTGTAGGATGTCGGTCAACGAGTGTGTGTTGTAGGATGTGTGTCGTGTGTTAATGAGTGTATGTTGTAGGATGTATGATGAGTGTATGCTGTAGGATGTGTGGCATGTGTTATGGAGTGTATGCTGTATGATGTGTTGTCGAGTGTATGTTGTAGGATGTGTCGGGTGTATGTTGTAGGATGTCTGTCGACGAGTATTGTGTGCCGTGTGTTATTGAGTGTATGCTGTAGGATGTGTGACGAGTGTATGATGTAGGAAGTGTGGCATGTGTTGACGAGTGAGTGCAGTAGGATGAGTGTCGTGTGCCGAAGGGTGTGCACTGTATGTTGTGTATTCAAGATTGCATGCTGTTGGGTGTATGTTATAGGACGTGTGTTGACGGAGGTGTGCTGTAGGATGTGTGTTGTCCTGCAGGTTGTGTATTTTCTGTCTTGTGCATGTTTTTTATGTATGGATCCTGAGCCAACCAGTCCAAAAGTTTTCTAGGTTACATCTGTAGATTGTATACTACTGTCTTACTGTGTATATTATGTTGCAGGCTGCATGTTGAACCATGATGGTTCATGTCTGGATGTGGGAGTAACACATGATTGCATCACCTGTAATCCCGACCTGACATTCACTACTGGTACGTTGATAATTACTGCTTCTGTTACCTGCAGTAACATAGCAGCTAACTTGATAGTTATAGCCGGAATATTCAGTTCCTGCTGTGGGTAGGTCCAGTGCTTCTGTTGTCTACAATATAACATTGATGCAGAATTGATGGTTGGACGAAGAAAGTGACATGTTTTGTAGGAAGAAAAAGAGAGTAGCCAGGAAGTGACAGAGTCATACTGGTGAAAAGAAAGTCATCAGATAGCTATGTGGAACACAGGAGAAAGTCACATACTTTGGGAGAAAGATAGTTGTCAGTTGTGGAGAAGGAAGAAAGAAATTCATCAGAGTTGAAGAATGGGAAAGAAATTCAAGATAGTTGAGCAGGATATGGGAAAGAAGTCATCAGATGGCTGAGAAGAGAATGTGAGAAGAAATTCATCAGAGCAATTACATGAAAGGAGTAAGAAAAGCATAAAAAACGAGGGGAAAGCATAATGGGTAATAGTTGCAGAAGGATGTATAGGATTTGAGTGGTAGAATAACAAGGGATAAACATTTACTCATTCTTTCAAGAACTAACATGCTATCTGTCTTAATTTAACTCAATTGTATTTGCAGAGTGTGAATTCCACGATCCTGTGGAAGGCATCAAGTGTATTCCAATCGGACAAACATCTTATCATCTGTCTGAAGGCAAGAACCACCGCTGTGAATGTGGAGTCCAGTCCAATCACAAATCTATAATGTTCTGCTCAGAGCCAATAACGGACTGACAATGAGTTGGCATGTAACCAAGGGTTACCCAGCAAACTGTACAGCACAATTACCTCCTCACTGAATGTAATAAACAGGTTAAAAGTTAACCATCTGTACTAGTTGGCTCTAAACCAAAAGAAAAAGTGTGAGTTGGTTATTCCATATAGTAACCATCCAAATCCTTAGATGCCAGAGTTACAGGACATAAACTAGTAATTAAAGTGTTCATTCATCACGTTGAAGGATCAGGTTCGATTCCCCACATGGGTACAATGTGTGAAGCCCATTTCTGGTGTCCCCTGCCACGATATTGCTGGAATATTGCTAAAAGAGGCGTAAAACCATACTCACTCACTCCAACATTACTGCAACCTCCCCATTGTTATACATACACTAAACTACATTTATAACGAACTGATGGATATGACGACCTGTTCAGGGGGTACCTTAGTCTCACAGTCCCTGAACCGCATTATTTTTACTTGTCTGGCCTTTTCTTCAGTGGTAAAGCCCTAATTGAAGCAAGTCTAGTCTGCATCTCCATTCTCACTGGGGCTTCTTTTCAATGAAAAATAATGAACGATTAAAACAAACTAAATACACCTGTATTGAGTTCGTTATAACGATAAATTATTGTCTGCCCACAATTTGCAGGTGACAAGACATGAAACGAGATGTCCCATACTCAAGTCTCAATCACGCGCTCCATCTAACGCTATCACCCATACAACTACAAATCACCAAAAAGTACCAACAACTCGGAAATTAAGTATGTATACAATTTATTGTACAGATAAACCTCTGATACACACACACTAAAATGATCTACGTAGGAGCCAAATGATGTAAGCATGTATATATCAGAATGACAGCTACAGTGAGAATTATCATATAAACGCACAAAATATAAAAATATGGCCTCCTATATGCTGGAGGACAACAGGAAAACACCCTGCAACACAGCAATGAATGACTAAGGCCAAAACACCCTGCGTGTACATATCCTTGTTACCTTTATACACTAGCGGCTAGTAGAATATACTTTTTAAAAAAAGTAGGGAACTTCATTTTTAATTTACTATTGAAAAAATTTAGAGATATATTGGAGTCAATCAATGTTGATATGATAATAATGAATGTTTTGAAAATGCATCACCACATGCACTTCCTATGACCATAGTTGTTTGTACAGTAATCGCTCTTGAAAGATGATTGGTGTAGGACGTGAAATTTGCATGTGTACGATTTTCATTTTCAAACCAAAAAAAACAACTGGCTAGAAACAAACACTAATAACTGTGTGATGCAAGATGATTGTCAAAATTAATGGTCTACAGTAATTTATTGACCTTCTTGAAAACCGTGAAAATCAAGAATGACACCCCATGCACATGTATGGGGCTACTGCATCATACAGTTGCATCCCATGCCTTGTGTTTAAGGGTGGTGATAAAGAGAAATGGTGGTGCGTTCATAATATGTATGTCTTTGAAAAGTTTGTTAACTGTTATACTTCTGATCCAAATTGAAAGTTCAGGTTCCCCTACTTTTTTTGAAGAGCATACACAGGGTGACATCTAAATCCGAAGGTCCCTAATACAGAATTATTCCCGAGTCAGCGTATATGACATGACACAAGCAATGATAACACTGCAGTAAGTATGACGGGTATGAAGTTAATCACTCCTGACTATACACTGGGGATAAATAAGGGCTGACCGTTTGCTGTCCGCAGATTAGGGGGGTGGGGGGAAAAGAGAGAGAGAGAGGAGACGAGAGCGGGTTCTATGGGTCCAAAGATGATTCTTTTAAAAATAAATGAATTTTTTTTTAGAAAACCATACACTGCACATTTATTGTTCATTTTTGTTTCCTACAAAAAATCTGTTTGATGAAGTCCGCCCAACACCCCAAACACCCTTGGAAGCTATATGGTCAGCCCCTAACATTGGCACATCACAGAGGCTACCATTGAACTGCGATACAAGCAGAACCCAGGGCATATATAATATACTTTTACTGTCAACAAACGTGATGTACTTCAGCAGTGTTGAACTCCGGTAAAAGATGATCTATGAGAGATTTCCATCATATTCCTAAACATATCACTAGCAGCATGGTACATTCATACTAAAATGACATCATTTATAATTCTAATTCTAAATTACTCACAAACGGTTTTCATTGCCAATATTGTTTTCATCTACATACATTTTAGGCATGAACTTAAGTTTGTTTCAATTTCAAGTTTTGTTTTAAATTTCTCATAAATTTCAACACATTAATGATGCAATAAAATAACCCATTTTCAGCCTAATTTCCTACAAGCCTGGTTGTTTATTAGTATCAGTGTTAGAATGATAATCATCAGATATACAGTGAATCCTGGTTATAAAAGAACCTCTAAAATCCAGAAACCCTGTACTCCGGACGAAGGAATATTCACAAAAAGTTTCAAGGAACAATAATTCGTCAACCTTAAAACAAGTTAACCTGGACAACTTCTCTGGTAAACCGTATCATCCGGACTAAAAGGGTTTCAATTAAGCTCACCTGAGCTAATAGATTATAATACTTCAAGTATTATATACAGTGCACAATTATACAAGTCAGCAAAAACAGCAGCTTCCGTTATTAGTACTGTTAGTCGAGTATAATTATTCAGCATATTCAACAGAAAACTGTATTGGTAATATTGAACTCGATTCTTTATCAACATACAAAAAGCAAGCATTGACATAATGGTACCACCTCCTTACTGATGCAGGTATTGAGGTGCCTCAGTGATGAAGTTAAATGTCATCTTCAAAGATGCTGTCACTTGAACAAACGCCTCATCACAGGTGGGACCCTGACTCATCCTTGTGATGAATCACCTTAACAAGTCTACACTGCTGGACAATTCCACTCAGGCGCTTTTTGAGTGGAAGGGGATTGGGTTTGCACAGTTCATTTTCTTCCGTTTTCACAAGAGCATTTAATAAACTATGAGGACAGGGGGGATGAACATCCTCTCTGGATCTGCCTATGCCTCTTTCTTATATATCATAAATGGCTTGTCAAAAGAGTTAAGGACCATTCAATATTTTCCTATCTATTTATTTCCTATTGCCTAATCCTTATTCACGAGTCAGTTTAACTTTTGTAAGATTAGACACATGGGTGTTCTTGAACATCTTGTGAGTTATGTTTGAGTTTAATCCCTCCTTAGCCTCTTGTAGTACTATAAATGAATTAAACATCTCTCTTTGTCCTCCTATGGTACTGTTAACTTCATGCCTGTGCAGCATATGAGCAGGATACGTGCCTCACTGTACTAACCTATACAAACCCAAGTCTGGTCCTAACTCTGGAGATAAGGAGCACCTCTTAAGTCAGCTTCATGAAACACAACTTGTACTTGTAGAACCAAAACACCATCATGGAGACACACTTCTACTATGCCACTCAGGTAAATGTTAAAAAAGCACATTCTCCATGTGAAAAATGAATTTAATTTAATTTTTTTTTACAAAAACTGGACCATAGTTTTTTGGAATTGTTTGAAATTTGATTCTCACATTTATCCTAAAATATATTCTAATTTTAATGAAAAAAAGTATAAAATAATGATTTGGTTTCTTTAAATTTGGTCAAAACAAACATCTGAAATCTTTTTGGGAAACACAGAAATCACCACCTCGTCATTGATAAGAAATGAAATATATTGACATGATGAATTCACCTCTCCAAGATACTATAATGAAAGCATTGTAAAAAAGTTCCTATTTGATGGCTCAGTACAACTGTCCCAATTGTATACAATATAAAATGGTAAGTTGAAACAAAACTTAAGGATTCATTTTGGTTCTCAAAAGTTACCTCCAAACCTGGTCCCTGAAACCTTGACCATGTTGTACTTGCCCTCTGTGAGAAGTCAATTTTAAATTTTAACATGATAAGAATCAAGAAGAAAATTCATGAAAGCAGATCATAAATTCATGAACTCAAACAGTGTGATATAATGTTTTGCTCAGAATTCATCCTCATAATATATAAAACATTAAGGCTGTATGAAAACGTGCTATTATGATCTGATGGAAGAAAACTTCAAAAGCAGCAATCATTCACAGGCTGAAATATCCACAAGAAGATCAACCAACATCGACAGAATTTTGTTATTCCACACAACAGAAGGTCAGGCCTACACATATACATCATCCACAACACTGAAATCACACCTCATGGGCAGGTCTACCTGACCCAGTCCTTGTATGGAATAACAAACAAGCAAAATGTCCAAAGCTGACAACTTTGCATGGTTCAAAACAAAATAAATCAACTTTGCAGACAAATGTTACTTTATGCATTAATGATGATCTGGCTGGCAATTTGGGCAGCACTTTAGACATATTCCAGGAAACACAGTTGGGTTTCCAAATTGTACCAATATGGAGTCGAACCTTGGCCAATGAAGTGGCGTTTCGGAGTGTATGCTTGCTCATTCATCATTCACCTGATGAATTAGCAAGCATACACTCCGAAACGTTCTGTTATTCACAATAAAGAAGTTGACATCAATAAATCTTACATTTCTTGGCCAATGAGCCAAAGTTTCAACATCTAGGATCCATTTATGTCCAACTGAAACGTGCATGAGCAATGAATAATCACTTGACATCAGAAATTTGATACAAATTTCCACAGATACTACCACAGCACTTCTTTATTGTAATCTGTCAGATACTGTATTTCTCAGTGCAAGTTGGATTCAACAGCATTCAAGTTATCTTCTGGCATATATAATTAAACAAGTCACTCAGAGAAAGAAGCCCTACATGTTTACCACTTTACCCATGAGCATGAGAAGATTCTGGCCTGGCTAAGGGAGGCAACTCTATACAAACTTCACACCTTTGACCACTGCACCTTCCAACACTACTGACAAAAAGACATGGTTTAAACAGTCACATAACTGCCATATTTGAACACTGTTAGGAAGTAAATGAAAGCTACAAGACAACTTCGAATTAATATTTCAATGGAGCTATTGAACAGGCTTAACACTGTCCAATGCCAAATGCAAATTACACGGGTGACATGCAAATAGTTTGCAGGCAGCAACTGAACCACATTTTCCATGACAGAAAGAGCATCTGCAACTGATGCTTGCCAATGCTTTTACCCTTCAGTCTTCAATGACAATGGGGTTGTATTTGTACAGGGAACATTGGAACATTCAGAGTTCTGCCTCTGTAAGACTCACTAACTACAATATACATTTGAACACAAACTGATCAACAGTTTGCAAACAGATGAGAAACACTATACAAAGACAATGAGGACACTTGAATCTATTATCTATCATTAAATCAATCATTTCAAATCGTGATGCTGATCACAGTTGAACCTTGTTAAAACAGATGTTGCTACTGTGGACATGTCAACTTTCGAAAACCTCACAGAAAACATTTCTATATTAATCTCTTGTTACTCTGGATTAATTTTTGTATCAGAACATTCATTCTAAAGATGACCAAAAATCTGTACTTACGAGGTTCAACTTTACTCAGGTCATGTAATCTTTTGACATATAATCAGACAAGTTTATCAATCATATACACAAACAACTTGTTCTCAAAAGAACACCTTACTTTCAAGAACAGGGTGACATCTTGAAACAATACTGGATCACCAGGACAACAGGGAAGGTAACTCTGGTTTTCACGGCGTATATTCTTTGGTTAAAACATAATGTAGCATCATATAGGTATAAGCAGATTCAGGTCGAGATTCATCATAATTTTGACATAAATTGACTCAACTATCATCATATTTTTATGAATTTTATAACAGATTATGACAAGACTCAACTAATTGGAGTTCTCACATTTACACATTTATTGTACTGCTACAGGATTGAGTGAGTGAGTGAGTTGGGTTTTACGCTGCTTTTAGCAATATTGCTACTGGATTGAGAATTGATCTAAATGTGAAGGGAATTTAGATTGGGCAAGATCTGCTACAAATCTGATTGGTTAAGAACATCCACACAACACAGAGTCAGTCCTATTATCGGCTGCAGATAAACAATTGATAGATGAAATCCTCTCCACATTTTAGGACAAGGAGTCTAACAATGAATGAAGCTATGCTACTCAAAAGTGCTAAAGAACACCCTTTTTTTTTCATGCGACTATTGCTAATCTGTTTTGTCACAACAGATAAATATAGTCTTATCTCATGCTTTAACATCTTTTGAGTAACATATATTGTTTGACTTGCTGTTGTAATATACAGAGTGGGTAAATTCATGAACAGTTCGCCTAAATGGCCAGCTTCCTCATATCAAGAAACAAAGTCTGTTTGCGAGGGGTATATCCACTTTCAGTCGAGCACAACTGTGACATATACTTAAGTTGGATTTTCTGTAACCTGAACCCAAGAGAAGCAGATCCTGTCACAGAAAGGGGAAGCAACTCTGCCTCAGATCACTACACTACCCTTGCTCTCATTATCAGGAAAACTGGCATGCTAAAACTTCATTAAATCACTGTCATCAAGTGAAAGACAACATTGCTCGTCTGACCCAGACCTACGTCAACCGACTGATTTCATTACCTACATTCTGCCGCTACCATTATCTTCGCAATGTCCATATTTGGTCAACAGTATCACATGTTGGTTTGTTCCCTTTAACCAATACTCCTATTCAGACGGAAAAACAAGTAATGACAAAAACAGGTGTATTTTTCCCCTGCACCAACAACTCCAGAAAATTCAACATGGAGCTGTCCATAACACTAACAATGATCAACTCTGTACATATATGTCTCAAAAGATGCATAACAAGGAGATAACATCTCTGGTAACCATGGTAACTTTTCAACAAGGAATGTTGACCTGTGAAGGTTTAATCTCAGCACATTAAGATGTGAACCTTTGTATATAACATCAGCAATGCCATTTTTTCACAAAATTCAGAAATTGATTTCTGCAGTAATTATTGTTTTCAGAGCCCTGTGGTTAAATTTGAAAAATGAAAAGAAATTAAATCGACCAATTTTAAAGTGAATTTTATTCATGAAATAACTTAACACACATGATGTGATATAAAATGATTAATTTTTAGGAGAAATTTATGAAAAAGTCAAAATATCTATAAAGCAATTGTTTACAAAGAAACAATTCTAGGTTGCATCATGGATGATGCTGTAATGGCTCAAAGTAAAAGCCTGCTTGCCAAGTTTCGAACAAAAGCAGTTTTCCACCAATGATATTTATCACTCGATAATCAACTATCAGGTTCATCAGCTCCTGTTTCATTAAATCGGCAACTACAATTATCTGAAAGTTGTTGCAATAAAACTGAATAAGGAAGTTGCAATTCAGCCCAATATGTCTTTCTCATGCTCCATTAGAGTGGAGCGGCAATAGTGTTAAACAATGCATATTTAACGTTGTAAACAAAAAATCAGTTGGTGCCTATTGCAAGAGACCCTAAATCTTGTTCAAAATAACACACTCCCATGCAGCTGAGGATATAATACCCTGTCATCATCATCATCATCATCATCATCCTTGTCTTCACCAATATCATCATATTCATAATTTGCCTGCCCTTTCTAGATACTTATTTTTTCTATTTTTTTTCTGAGCAAGTGTGATTTTGCTAAACAGTCAAAATAACGATCACAAAAAGGGTCATGTGGAACCCAGACAATTGAGAATGACATCAGCATCATCAAGGTAATTTCGAACCATTATATACAGGAATCTAAGTCTTCTATGTACATGCTGAGAGCTGTAGTCTTCTAGCAGTGGAATGAAAAATGCCAAGGAAATCTCCACAGAGTGTTCCAACTCTTTAAATTAAAATACAGCTTCGAATTACCATAATCGGCAGTTTTTTATTTTGGCAATGCTCTCTTTATCATTTCTTTCATTTTAATATCATATATTCACATATCATACATGTGGTCTCACCTTAGGCAAGTGAGGTTGTTCAAAATTGCCTCTGTTCACCCAGCAGAAAATGGGTACCCGGTTGGATAAAGTCATGTGACTATAACCTTCTAGCTCCTGACAGGCAGCTAATAATAACAGGCAAATAATAATCAGGGTGTTAGCGCTTTGAGCATGCTTTGTTGCGTGGAGATTAGCGCATTATAAGACTTCTCATTATTATTATTATTATTATTCCATAATATCTTATTTATTAACGATTCATTTATCTTATTTATCAATGTTTCATTTTTTCCAAAATTTACTAAATAAGAAAACAAATTAATCTGTTTTAACTGATAGTTCACAGCTGTTTAGAAAATATCACACACTTTATGGTAAATTCTAGGTCCAAATAGGTCCCTAACAGCCTATGCTGGTTTGAAAAAGGTATTCAATTAAATCAGGCAGCCTGACTTGGTAACTTCATAGTTATTACTGGGTTGATTAGTCCAGAATTCAATATTTACAGGCCGCCTTCATACAGCTGGAATACTGCTGAGTGTAACAGAATGAACAATACATATATGAGGATTCATCAACGTTCCCGTCCTTCATCATACAGGATCATAATGATCTCGTTCAACATCTACATGAGCCAGCGACAACACCCATCCATAATATTTACATCAACAATATTTATAAATGTCTTAATGCTGATTAACCAGTAACCATGGAAACCGAAACAATCATTTAACAATATTTCCAAATCTCTGATAGAATACTTTTCAAACAATGTGACGCCTGAACACCCCCGTATGTTCACTTGCTATACATACATCTTGTTTATAAACTTTATTAGTGCAAAGAGTCTTTCTTTATCATGAACAATGACCTTGAAGATCACGATAAAGTCTCGACACAGTACAGCTGCAATATGCCTTACTACTGTAAGATTTCTGTTAACATGGTTATCCTACTACAATACAGTAGTTGAGGTTAGCGTGGTATGAGACACAAAGATACAATTTATCACGGATGATGATCCATTGCTGAGACTGACTGACTGAGTTTGGTTCTAC
>VKKT01001308.1:117508-131731 GCA_008038995.1 Haliotis laevigata | reverse complement strand
AAGCTAGGTATTGCATTACTGTACACTATATATCTGCTTTAACTAAAGAACCCAGTCGCTTGAACCATTGCTACAATCATTGGATTAGCTGATTGTATAGCATATACCGAGGTAATTCGGGGGTCAAGTTTTGTGTACATTAACTTTTGCCCTCTCTCGCCAATATATATGTATCAGTGGCCTCGTAAACAAACAGTGAAAAGCCCGTTGACCATCTCGTTACTGGAGTCTTAGCTGGATACACACGCACAATACGGTCAGATATGCTGGCTGTGTAACTGACCAGCAAAGTGGCCCATTACCATCGAAGATTGGTTGGTTATTGCTCGACATTACAGCCAGGATGGCCTCGGTCGCGCGGACTGTATACTTGACTTGTACAGATCGCTAGGCGTGTTCGGATTGAAGGAGGGTTTGATGAGACGAAATTATTTCCTTGTTACAAATTGTTATTGCCTTCATATACGCCCAGCGGCATGAACTGTACTTTTTCACGACCCTGTCTGAATAAGTAATGTATGTTTATGACAGCCTAACTACGTGGTGAGAGTGTGGCTTTGTGGATATCCGGGCGTATTGAATTTACTGTGTCGAAACAACATTAAAAATCTGTCATTTAAATATTACCTCCGAATGATACGATATATGGATTGATAAGTTGGCCGGATGGCGCCACGTACCGGGTCACCCTATCAAGATCTACCTGTCTTCCTTCCTGTGGGTAGGCCTGATTTCATGGGGGAGCTGGTGGTCTTTTTGGGTATATACCCTGACCCCAGCCCAGTGATTTGGGTGGCGTAGGGGTCTTAAGAGTCGATGACTCATTTCCGGACAAGCGTCTTTTGACCCACTTTTGAAGGTCAAAGGTGGGAGGTGTGCTGAAACGAAAGAACAATTTTCCGAGTCACAAGCGTTGTAAGTTCGAATTACATACAAATGAAAGAAGTAATTTATGTCTTCATAGGTGTATCGCAACAGTAAAAGTCCTAAGATTTTATTGTATATAAAACACAAACCATTCCATTGCAGTATAGACACGCATGTATTCACTTTAAATAGATATATAGGTAACATTTAGAGCATAGGTTGGGAACCTCTTTTGACCTAGAAAGAACCCCAACAGCTTGCTTGTAGTTAAGACTATCAAAATATGAACTTCAAGACTTAATAATAAAATTACAACCATCAATCAAGCAGCGTGTCCATGTTTCCCTCTCGACAGAACATGTTTCTGGACATTGCTGGATTTTCCTAGCAACAACTCATAAAGATGATCTTCAAAAACCAAAACGCTGTATACCTTTAAAGGCAGGAGATTATCAACACATCCCTTGATAAGGCCTCTGAGATTTTAAGTGTGAAACTTTGGTCATGCAGCCCTGTATCAAGATGGTTGACCCTATACCTCTGTTAATCCCTACACCCTGGATGACCCCACACTGAGATACCCCCACCCCAGGGTGCGTTGGCGTCCACCTGCGTCGTGCCAGCCGCAGACATGCTCGAGTGGGGGTCCCTCACAGCGGAATCAGGTAGTATCTGCCTGGGTGAGTGCTGGTGGAGATCGATACTTGATAGAGTGTAAAGCTACCCCGTCGATATGACTGCACACACGTTGGCAAAGAAACTGCAGAAATCATTCTCTCCGTAGCCGATTTAACAGTTAAATATAGCAGACTGTATCCACAAGGTGCGTGGCCAACGGCATGTACACTGATAAGAAGGTTGCATCTGGTTTGTTGCAATAGCATGAATGGTACATTGGAATCATTGAACGTTACAGGCGAGATACGATGAACATATATACTGTCTAACTGTTTCTTCACTGTCCCTGATTTGTCTGGTCTACAATCAAATATTTTCAGATCGTCTTGATAAAGATGGCATATTCCTTACTGCAATTCACTACGACCATAAACAAACTTCCCTCGGAATTCACCATCATTTTTGCACTCATGCACTGCATTGAACGAAGCCCAAACGTTTATTGATCCTAAGTACCATCACCTTCTTTGTACAACAGACAGTGTATCATTTAACATAATCTTACAACTAAAGGCTTTGCTTTCTGTAACAGCACTGCTAATACGTATCTTCCCCATGACTGGAAGAGTTTTCAGGTTGGTTACCTTGAGGAGAGGAGAGGGGCAATAATACTTGTCAGTGTCTTGTTCAGTAGGTTTGCCAAAGGTCTCATTTCCTTCCATGCATAATGGCAATTGATATCATTCAACAGACAGATTTTTATGGATTTATTCACGGGGTTTGTTTCATTCAGCGACAGGTGTTTGTGTGAAACGGAAGAGAACACACCCAGAGAAGTATTGAGAGTGAAGGCAATAAAGACTGGCCCCTGACTGGACAACTACAGCGGCTTGAGCGTTCAGAGTCTTTTGTATGTCACCCTTGAGGGGGACGCTACATATCACTAGGTAGATAACCTGCCTCAGCGGCCAGCGTTATTTCACGTTAAGGGAGTGGGTGCTTCTTCCTACACCCTTACCCATCGTGATTCCGAGCCTTTCACTGGACAAGATGGCGACTATTTTCGTCTGCATCTAGCTCTGGCCACTCCTAGCCCACGTATGAGGCCAAAAGTACAACTGCTTTGATAACTGAACCGTGACTGGTCTGCGAAGGTGGTTGGATTAAGATATATGCCTTGATGGGTTACTGGCATGTATCTGACAAGTATATATGGAAGCCTCATGCTGATTGTATCGCCCACATACATCAGGGCTATCTTCCAGCGGCTGTCTGCAGGTGGAGATAACTGAAGACTTCGGGGCTGGGGCCCATCTGTCTTGAGGGCGGTGAGGCGCTGTCTGCACGGGGAGATAACTCCGGGGCATGTCTGATTTGTATGGGAGCGGTGGGACATTGCATTGATTGTTGATTGATTGATTGATTGCTTGTTGTTTGACACTCAGCACTATTCCAGCTATTGGACGGTGGTATGACTAGTCAGACTCCATTATTAACAAACGAGTGATTGACATAGCGAGCACCGATATATGCCGATTGGACACAATGCCACACGTCATAGACATCAGCGATCCTGATAACCCTATCCTGTTAGTCGACTCTCACAACCAACATGGATCCCTGAAGCCCAGTTCAAAACCGGATCTTCGGGGCCTAGGGAACCGTAACACCTCGTACATATTCTTATTGATGTCCATAGATGATGTCAACTATCTGATTTATGGTCTATCATATTCGCGACTTGTACTACCCACACTTCCTCCGTGAACTGGGGTTATTTGTAATCACGGCGGTAGTGAGACGCACAAAGTGAGCAGGGTTTGATGCTCAAATTCTTTGCTGTGGCAGCTTCCGCCTCGGCCGCAGTGGCTCCAGGACGTGTCCGGCACACAGATAACACACCAAATGCAAGTTCTGTTTCCACCGTAATTGGGTTGTCCACTGGAATAATGGAGACCAAATTGGATCTTTAGCTTTATCAAATGTTAGTTCAGTCCGCCCCCCGTGGGACCTCCTTTACGTATGTGTGTTGTGACCACATTGAAGGACCAACTCATTGTCCAGCAGACCCGGATGTCCTGCCCCTCCAGTCCAGTAGTCTGTGATCGGGGCTACTTCGGTGGTCATCGGATCCTCGGCAAACTCCGGCTTACGACAAGCACAAACAGCTCGTGCCCGGGGGATGACCGCCCCACACATTTCCAGTAGACGATACGTGCCTCACGATAAACCGTATGTGTTTACTTCCAGTGAGAACAGATCGCCATTAAGCTGGTCATGTGCTGTGTGTACCTGGGCAGCGTTTACATGGTCCAGCCATGGCTTGTGTGGGAAGAATAGCTCCTCCCTTCCTCCCACCCCTATACAGTAACACAATATATCTTTATGGCGTTAATTTAGACCTCTCCAACTGAAGAGGTCTAAAGGGGAGGTAATCGTTTTGCGAGGTGTTTGCTTTCGTTCCATGTCCACCGGTTAAGCGGTTTGTGTTGATATTTAGCGGGATGGAGTGTTTGATGAAAGGCAGGTGTAATGTAATATCGGGATAAAGGAACCTGAGTGTAAGTGGGGACATAATGTATGAGGGATGTTGAATCTGGATTTGTCGGCATGTCAGCCATTGACCAGTCGTGTCGCCTTGCCTTCCGGTCAAGAGACATTAGTCGGTCAAGATTCTCTGAAAAGAAACTGTTGATGCTGGTCAAGACGCATCTCTGTCGAGCCCCTTCACAAGGTACCAGTGTCTCGATCTTTTATGATTTAGCTGGACCAATTTCTCCTAGTGCACCCCGCTGTCACATTGCAGGGATATTGTAAAAGCGGCGTAAAACCATACTCACTCACTCATGTATCTGGACTTCATCTACAAATATATAGGAATCATCAGCTATTTAATAGGACCATTTGAAGAACGTTGTCCTGATAGAACGAAGTGGTGTGTTGTTGACGTGGACGTCATAGGAACGCGAATTTCATGCGACGTGACAGAAACGTGTGACGGAGACAGGGATGGGGATGAACAACGTCATCCTCGACGTCCAGAAACATCTCCGGGGATGGCGTGGTCGTAATTCCACCAAATATTCAATGTATTTCGGTGTGCTCCTTTTCCTTCCTTAAAAGTGAGTTCGGGCTGACGACATCATCGATTGTGTTGAATGTTCTAGTTACATATCTGCCTGTAATCCCCATGTCAACACAAAACATGGCACATGTCGTAACCCGCTTTGTGGGGAAGACGGCCATCATATTGCGTGAATACCCACTCCGTGGACACGAACAGCTAATCCGGAGGTTACGCCGCCATGTTACAATGAATGGGTGATGCCCCGAGTGAACCCAGTCGTGTCTAAGTCGGTCATTGATAGCCTTTGATGGACTAGCGACAGTTTCTAGGAGCGACTGCATCTTTCATAGAAAGTAGTTATCATTGTGACAGCTCACTGAAGGATGAGTCATTGTTTGGGAGTTGTACCGCTAGTGAATGAAGCAAATTAACGAGGTTTTCGGGTGCGGGTTGGTTGAACATCTGTGACCAACTCCCTCTATACTCACGGACCACTCTGATAACCGGGGGTGGCAGAAGTAATCACCAGGTAGAAGGAGCAGAAGTGGGGGTGGATCTGTATTTGTAAGCTGTGTTTATCTACATAGTTGTTACAGTAACGCAGTAGTTGAAGTGGAGATTATATCTATCAGCCTCATGTGGGTGAAGAATGCCGTTGTCTCAATAGGAAATAGCATCAGTTCTTACAGCGTGAGGCTCACACGTGAAGGCTCGTGGCGTTGTCACCATGTATGACCCGGGGGCCATATTGGAGGGCAGCAAGTATGCATTTAGAAGCCAGCAGATTAGCTAATACATCAACATCAGGCTCTGAAGTACTTCTGCTTGTCATGTCTGTTCCAGACGTCACTGTATGCTACATTATCTAGACAGTCACTTGATTTGTACATTGCTATCTACGAGAGCCATCCCTGACGTGGGTCCGAACAGGTGTTCAGAAGAGAACGACTGCACGTTCACCTATAGACTAAGGCTTAGTCTCTGAATATATAACAAACAAGCCCATTTATATTGAAAAGGAGCCCTAGGGAGACCAGATGAGGAAATCTAGACTTGCTTTATTTAGGGCTTTAGCACTGCAAAGAGGGCTTCGCAGTAGGGAGATTAATGTGGTTCAGGGACTGTGAGACGGACTAGTTCACCTATTACGGTTCCTATAACTCTATACATCGAGTTCTGTCTGTCCGATCAGAAAGTACTTGGTCCGTATGCCCTGTAGTCAGCCCAAAGACACAGTGGTCCTTTCTTGCGCTCCATCGCCAGTCCACACGCTACATGGTCAGGCCAAGTGACCAGACTGTAAAAAGATTGGTCAGTTTGCACGATTAGTGAGTGGTCTGTCCGTACGTTTAGTAGTCGGTACGTGAGTTCGTACGAACAATGGCTAGTCAGTGCGTGCGTTCAGTGGTCAGGGCGTATGTACAATGGTCATTCCGTGCGTGCAATGGTCAGTCCCATCTGGTGTCACGCCTGACCGGGCGAGGACTGGGACCTGACTTCTCCAAGTGTTGACGAGCTAATCACCTTGTCAACAATGTGGAAGCTATATTTACAGCTGACGAAACACGACGCTCCGTGTTAAAATACACAACACTAGAAATTGTCCTCGTACCGGCGTTTGCCATGTTTGTACAAAGAGAACATATATTTAACAGAAAGAACGCTCGTCCATGTTACAATCTGACATTTTCCTAAAGTAAAAGTTGTCTAAGCTAGAAAAATTCTCTGAGGTCAGGGAAAGATCGTCTCCCTGCAGATGTGTTGGTGAACACTGACAAAACGTCAGCTTCTAATTCCAGTGTCAAGTTATTGTATTATACTAATATACTACTGAGATCGCTCAATGGCGCTAAAACGGTAAACCACTGTATACGCAACTCTCTCATTTTTGTGTAAAATAAGCTGTCAGCTCCACCTTACAAGCGATGAATATGCAAGGTCTTGTAAACCAATATTTATTCAGTACATGTGGAAGATATACACAGAGTGATAACTTGCGACAGTTCTGCGATATACCCAATATAACGGGATGTATATTTAGCCAGCTAATTCTGCTTTCAAACATCTGTTGTAATCGCGAACCAAAATATTCAAATTTAACTTTCTGGAGCAGCTGTGTGTGCCAGGGATCGTTACTCGCCTTATAGCGTCCATATGTTGCACTCAGTCAGGTCGCCTTACCCACACTGCCGCAGACTTGGCCATTCAAATAGCAGTGTGTATTCCGTGCGGAGATGAAATTTGCTGCTGATTATATTATGTAGAATTTATAACACGACTAAAGAAATAAGATGTTAATGTGTATGGCACGTGCGTTAATATGTCGCCCAGCGCTTGCGGAGAACATTTCTACACATTGTGTGAGTTGTCAGTCGAACATGTCATTGAACCTCTCTTAGCTCGGAGAGTAAGAAAAGTTGTGATCATCAACCAACTACCAACACAAGTAATATATTCACTTCCTTTATACACTCTGAAGGTTCATATAATAATAAGAAGAACTCCCGAAGTGGCATAGATAAGATATTTATTTCGCAAACGTTCCATACAGAAACACTGACAATATTCTATAAACTACATAAACAAGATATATAATGAATCAAAGTAACAAAATATATAATAATACTAAATGTGTACATGGTAAATTGGTAATTAAATTAGTTTGATACACTTGCTGTATATACATTCTATTATGTGTTTACGCTGGACCCCTCCATGGCACCCGTGAAGATCCGGGTTAGAATTGATCTCCAGTAACCCATGCTTGTCGCAAGAACCGATTAACGGGATCGGGTGGTCAGGCTGACTGACTAGATTGACACATGTCATCGTATCCCAATACATCGATGCTCGTGATATGTTAATCCCTAGATTGTCTGGTCCAGACGCGATTATTTACAGACAGATGGAATATTGCTGAGTGTGGCGTAAAACTCAACTCACTCACTCACCCCGACATGGCGATCAGTGACCTTGGCTGTTGCATGTTTATGGAGGCCAAGTTCCTTGACATGATTTCACTTAAAAGGCAATCACACTGGGGATGCTATTGACGTTACCTGTAACATGTGTCTCCCTAACACGTGGTCTGAGTGGACTGTAGAGCTACCCGACCAAGGTCAAACATCTGCACACAGCGTATCGCGTTCCTAACGAGAACATTTAAAATATATGTTATCAATGGACAATGATGTATTCTATTTTAGAGTTGAGTCTATATGACTCAAGAAGGTTGCATACTTTCAAAGAATATTTGGAATGTTACTGCTCCATTCGTGATATATATTTTTATCTTGAACAGCATATGTCAAAATACATGTCGAGTGTGTGTTTTACATATATGTGACACATCCAATTATCCCCAAAGTTGAGAAGTACATCATACCCTTCTGCACATCGATTGACGACTACGTAGCCGAGTTTCAACCGGCGTGCAGCACAAACTGTCGCAGACGCTAACCAGCCTTTCAAAGGTCAAGCCTAACAATCGGTCTGGTCATAGTAACGATAAAATGAGTGTGTTAGTGTTGGCGGTACACAAAGGACCGCATCATGTAAATGTCACTACCACAAAGAAACGGCGTCATACAATGTTAACTGTGATACCACTCGACCACACAAACAACACAGCCGATGTAGCCTACAAGGACGGGCTGATACAAATGAAACATGTTTTTATCTGCATCAGTAACACCACATCTCATACGCATTTTGTTACGACCCCATATGTTTCTCGTGTCAGGCGTTTGGTACTTATTGCCCTCAGAGTAAATATTAGGTGAACGCGATCACTAGCGATTGGATGTAATGTTTTACGAAAAAAATGGAGGCAGCCAATTTCCATGCTGCCTGTTGTGCCTAATGTTTTAATATGTTCAACACGTCTCCTTCTTACGCCGTTCTCATGCCCGCGTCTGACCAGAGTCTTTCAATATCTGATCAAGTAGTGTGTAAGATGCATAGATACTCTTGTTAAAGTACATGCGTGTCACGTGGGTCTCAACTTGTACCCAATGTCGTGGGAGAACACCACGTCGACAGTAACGAGTGTCACAAACCCGACGTCTGTGTCAACGGGGAACGCAATTGTATCCTATCATCGTCACATATATCGACAAAAACGTACCAGTCCTTATTCAGACGCCGTTTAGGAACCTGGCTTCAGTCAACAGTAGCAAGGGCGTCGTGACATCCAGCTTGTCTATACACCGGGTACAGGCCTTATAGTGCCCACACACATTCTGCTTCAGAAAGCATTGAATGTGAATGAAATATCCGTTATGAGCAGTTCGAGTTTTTAAGATCCTTGATGTAAGTAGGCAGGAGACGCGCGTGTGCTGTAAGCCCAGAGTGAGTTTCTTGACGGATATTATTTCAAACGTATGTGGCATACATGCAAAAATAACAACTGCACATACATATTTTAGTAGGTTGTCCCCTGGTAGTATAACCATTGAAGTGTTTCAGAAATGAAGAAATTCAGCTGCGTAAACGTGTCTCTTTGAAAGCGCCACTTCCCCTCAACAACGTTTAAAAGGTTTTGTTTTTGGAAGGAAAGGCCCGCGAGGAAAATGTTCTTGATTGTATAAGTTTTAACCACGTTTGTGTATCTTTAAAACAAAACAAAATTAAGAAACAGCCAAATGAAGACATGCCACATCTCCCTGGACAAGCTTGTCATGCGCAGAAGTATCCCATCCGTCGTGAACGCCGCCATTATGTGTTTTCCCATAATCTTCGAACCAGCTGTGATCGTCTCTATTACTTTCCTCTCATGCTAAAAGCATTCCGGGTTTTCATATTGACTGCTTTGTTTCGTATTTTAGCACCTTCGTTTAGCATTAAACGTATTCGCATGTTCTCACTGAAATGTCTTTATTATACGACAATAAGTTTAGATTAAGCATGGTAGGGCGTAGTTACTGCACATATAAACCAATTGTAGGAGACTATGAAGATGGTACTGTCCAAGTCACTGGCATCCAGCGCCACGCACCTGTTGCTAACGGCACATTCCTCCCAGTTTAAAGTCGGAAACTAAGCTCACGTACACTACTGTACAGCTATCGTAGCCATCTGCACTGCTGAGTACCAGACTGATAACTTTATCAATGTAACCTCATTTTGGGGAAATACTCTTAACTTTGAACACGATAGCGGAAGTCAAACGGTGCGCTTTAAGCCGTGTGTAGTAAGCCAGGGAAATATACGACTCATGATTCTCGTTGTCCAACAGAACATACGTTTTAATGACCTACAAACATCAGCAATTTGCCATCTGTGCATTTGTATGTATCGGTGTTACTGGGGTAATGTTCCTTTTTTTCTTATGAACTGTGAAATGTTTAAATTAATAATGTGTGACTCATCGACACTGGACTGGCGTCAGATGCTTGTCAGGCAATGGCGGTCAGAAGGGTCCGAGATACATCTTGGGGACGGTAATCTATTGTGGCAGATTTACGTTAACGCTTCAGGTGTGAATGTCCCCCTTTAACGATTTGACCTTGGTGGTCCGAAGGGGTCACCTGATCTGACCTCTGGCCAACACGCCGTTGTCCCCCGGTTGATATACAAGCAGATTGAAGTATGCTCACAAATCTCTCTGCAGCGACAGGCTACGGATATAAGGCAAGATAATCCCTTAAAGACACATGCTTTACCCCTGGTTCCGATATGTGGACACTGCCATGTTAATGGTATCCGGTAACGGGGCAGTTTGGGCTGATTCAACGGAATGTTGGTCAGGATCCGCTGTGCACATCAAGATATGCATTTCATCGCCATACCTTTCCTGCGATTCCACGACGAATCATGTCGAACATTACTTATAAAATACACTCATCCCCAGGTGCCTGCTGGTGTGTGCAACACGTGTTGTACATTCACTATCAACATATTTTATTTGTTGACTGTTTCAACAAGTCATGTTTTGTGACCATGTCAAAAGATGCTATAGTGACTGCATCATCTGTAACGTGAACACTGCTTCAGGCAGTCGTCGTCAATGTTGCAAGTGGCGTGTGACCACACTAATGGAAGCCATTAATGCTTCGTCGACAGGTAAAAGTCCCACGACTTGAAGTGAATGTACATTATAGTGGGGCCATTGTGTGATGTAGCATGGGCTATCTCGCTGCTATACCAACCAAAACGTTCAGTGTTGTGCGCGAAAAGATAGCATATTTGTTAAATTTGTCATAAAATCTGACAAAGGAATTATTTGTAGTCACTTAGGCGTTATATTCAATGTTTTGTGTCTACGCATGGGAATAATGGATTTACGGGCAAGGTCACTCCCATACCTATGGAGATTTTCGATACATACTTGACAAGTTTACGACCATGTTTTCCACCCAGTAAACATTCGTTTGTCGGCTGCCTTTGACCATTCATACAGACAAATAACAACAATAAACAATCGTCTCGAGAACAGTGACTGGATTACAATCCCCAACAAGTCTCCATGTTGTCTTTGTCTCACCTCACCGTGAACGCCAGATCGATCGCTAAGTCAACCAACAGTATGATACTATGTCGAAATGTTTTATTCCCAGCAGCCTCTGTTGGCGGTATGGGGCAGTATTTAATGTCTTCATTTCATCGTTTGTTTGGCGACCAAGATCACCCCCTGTTGAGCCGTCATATTGCGTGGACAAACACAGTGAATCTGATACAAGACTGTGAGACCTTGTCCCAACACCAGCAATTCGTGTATTTGTTTATGTTGCGCCAGTGTCTGGTGGGTTTGCTCCAGGTATCTGCCCTTGGTTGTGTGGCAGTGTTAGATGCATGTTAGGGCTGCATGTGGCCAACCACATTGGTGTCTGGTAGCCTCGGACCCACCAAGGTCAAGGCTGTCCACAGCCACAGATTATTGTGTGAGATATTGGGGCGACACATGTGTATGTGTAGATTGAAGGTCACATTGAAACACAGGATTAGCGTAGGGACATTCGCAGGCATTCGATCCAACAGGAAACAGGTTTATGATTTAGTTATGGATCAGACAAAAGCTGTATCAATAAAGACATTTAAGAGATTCCTGGTTGTTTCAAAATAGCAGTTGTTTACCTGTGATGGCGGACATCGGAAGTGTGTGTGCCACACACACCCACAACCCCCCCGCACCCCAATATTGACGCTGATTGTTTGTGTTTAGTGTCAGTATCGTTCTGTCTATTTCTATGACGATTGCACTGATAAATAAATAATGTCAACGGCACTGGGCCTAGTAATCATCTCAGGGTTATTCCGGAAACAATGTCTAATTAATAGCCCTCTTGTAAAATGGAAGTAATTACGATCTTTTATCAACAACGGTTCGTGAATGTCCAATAAATGTTTAATTACTATCGCATCGTTAGAATGAAGAATGTCATTATTTATTCGGTCATTCGGTAAACGGATACTTGGGTTGTCATTTTATCACAACTTTGCCATGGAATATGTTAATGGTTGATGACATTAACTAGATATTCCAGATTTATCATAGAAAGCCGAGTTATAGAATGAGAAAGTGATACTCCCCAGAACACATTAGTTATTCCATGTCGCTTTCTCATCCAGTTACTCAACAATGAATCATATGGTTTGATATAAACCGTTTCTTATTTATGACTAAAACAATATTCATGGGTGATATTGGGGACCGGCTTGCTGAAAGTAGAATACGTGGCCCATCGGATGTTTATACGATCTTGTCGGGCAGCCCTGGTATTACCTCCCATCTGGAGTTATTCCAGGTCATTATGTGTCCACAAACTGGCTTGACGCCACAAAACCTCCCAAACACATCTGGCATATGCTGCCACGTGTTCTAGGTCCAGTCACCTAGCTACAGTGGTAACAATGATTTAACGTGTAGGAACATAATGTAAATGTTGATATTTATGTATGATATAGTGGTGTGTTATGGTCTGATGTGAGCACCGTGTTATTGTCTGCCTCTGTTTCCAGATCGTCCGCGAGGTGGAGCTCCAGAAGGACCTGAAACACAAGCATGTGGTGGAGTTCCACAGCTACTTCGAGGATAACGAGAACGTATACATCATTTTGGAGAACTGCAGTAGGAAGGTGAGATTCTCCATGAAAGCGTAACATCAAACAGTTTCAATATACAGACTTCAGACATATCTCCGCCACCTGCCAGATAGTTCATTGTTACAGCCACCTGAATGGCGATTCGACTGTTTTGATCATATGATCTGCCAACCATTTCCCATCAGTAAATGAAAACCGGTAAGACCCAACCTACCCAATGATCGATCAAAGCACATGTATGCCCAAATCGATCGAAATATCTGCAAAGCAGGACGTCACAAGTAACAAACTCATTGCCATCAATGGCGGCGTAGATAACGACGTCTCTAAGACGTTGTTCCTCCACGTGTGTTGGGCAGCGTGAAGGTCATGTCACCCTCGTGTGAATTAGCTGCATAACAAGACTCATGTGTTGGAGAATTGGTAACCATTGAGTCCAGACGCACGCTTCCGTCATTTAGCTCAAGCTCTCGGTGTTTATGTAGATAGATCCGGCTATTGTCAGTACATACTGGCACTTCCACGTCGGATGTGAGCGAACCCATGACACTGCTTCAAAGAAAGATCTCGCGTGGAATTCTCAGATCTCGCTACGTCAGCAGCGTGAACGTTTGTCGCGTGACCTGGCAAATGGATGACCAGGGATCGGACAGCCATAAGCTCCGCTCTGTAGGACTTGGCGTGGTTAATATTGGTTTGATTTGAGGGGGGAAATCTTCGTGTATTGTTTAAGGAAACAGGTATCTGAGATTTCCTTACGTAATGGCCCCTGCATCCGTCTGTGTGTTTGCGTCGTGCCGCCCTGCCCCGGTTTAGCAAACACATAGGAGGTGTAATGTTTCGGGCAAGCTACACGCGGGATCACATGGTTTGCTCAGCTGCAAACAGCACGAGTTTCGTGCACGGGGTAGGGGGATGCTTCTAAGCCATCAGAACACAACTTCCAGCAGCGCTGTAATGACTGTGCTCCCACGGTGGCTTTTAAACTGGCTTTATCCGACCCTTGCCTACCTGCATTTGCGTCATCAGCAATTTTGACCTGAAGAAGTGTCAACATTGCATGATGGCGTTTAAATACGGCACGTGTTGGGAGCAGACGACAAATTTTCAGATGGAAATGGTAAACAACCTTGCAAATGTCGCAGACTGCACTATCGATGATACAATATACACGTTTATTCAACGACCAACGTACTTTCTTCAGCTAATCTCGGCTCCAGTCCCCAGACACTCGGGTCACGTTGTTTTTATCAGTCGATGTGAACGACCTGACTGGAAACATGCTGGAAGTCTAGTACCTCAACACCAAAATAATTAATAGAGACACATGTGTCAGAGTGTAATTTACTTCCAATACAATACCCGACTGTGAATGGCCGCTCTGGCTTGGTATCATTTACTACCGCTATCTGCATGTGTAAACACAGTCGTGCAGTGACCCCGGGAACAACATGCCTTTGGTGGTCTATTGTCCGCCCCTCTCTCCACCCTTACCCCACCCATACACACCCAACTTGTTCGGGGTTCCCAATTTCTACTCTGTCCATGTGTGGGTTTCACCATATAGTCTACGACCGCCTCCGTGGTGTAGTGGTTAGAGCGTCCGCCCGGAGAGCGGAAGGTCGCGG
>VKKT01001308.1:104893-115065 GCA_008038995.1 Haliotis laevigata | reverse complement strand
ACTCACTCACTGACTGATTACTGCCGACAAGGCTGGCAGGAAGGAAAAACGTGTCAGTTTTAAGACTTCAGCAGTTCTATTGTCCGTGGCCTCAATACGAATTGCATTTACTGCACAACCCGGTACATAAAAACCGAATCATATGTAATACTACCTATATCAGTACCTAACGGTTGGTCGTCGTTGGTGCAGGCGTCCCACGCTACCTGTGAACAACGTGTACCAGTCGTCATGTACAGGCGAGGTCACATGTCATGTGTTTTCGGGAACGGTGACGATTAGCCAGTAATGTATATTAAGTACCACAGGATATGGCCCAAGGCGGCCATATGTAGCCTGGATACAGTTAAAGGAACCTCGGGTGAATTAAAACAACACACTGTGAATGTTTGGAATGCAATGAATGACAGTTGCCTTCACGATTGGAGTTTGTCCCCAGCGGGTTATTTTGTGGGTCACGTGACCGGAGACAAAGCCGAGACGCTGAATGAAAGCCGTTGCATTGAATAATGTCTATTTTTAGTCAACGTGATACTGTTTTGTATAGCGTGACGGAATTTTCTGCAATTTTGTGAGATATTATCTGCCAACAAATATGTGTATGATAGGTTTTATCACCTCTTTTACAGGCGTGTGGATAATTACGTCATGACTCATCAGAAAGTTATTATTTCCTCCGTGCTCGTATGTCGGTGTGGTGGGTAGGTGTACGGGGGCCGCGTCTGTTGGCAGATACCATTATACTCTGTGGGAAAGGGACTGGGTTTATTAAGGGTAGATATACGGAAATTCTCACGGATGTGACTCATTACATTTCAATACCAGTATTGTAGTCCCGGGAATTCACTTACACATAAACACTTGTATATATAGTCTTACATCGTTTAGTAACCGGCACACAATATGGCCCAATCCTAGCCTGTTTAGCGAACCGAACATTGTCGTCTTAACAAGTATATCATGAAGTATATTGATTAGCATATGAAGTCTGAAGTCTTTTATTATATTATTATACAATACTTATCCATCCTAGGGTGGTGGGCTAGCCTAGTGGTTCAAGCGTTCGCTCATCACGCCGAAGAACTAGGTTCAATTCCCCACATGGGTACAATGTGTGAAGCCCATTTCTGGTGTCCCCTGCCGTGGAATATTGCTAAAAGCGGTGTTAAACTAAAATCACTCACTCACTCACTTATCCATCCTATAAGTTTTTCTTGATGCTGTTTAATAGAGCTGGTTTCATAAGAAAAACATACTTTTCAATAACGACGCAGGGCAGTATGCTGCTGTATGTGATGGGCTACACAGTATCGCCTGTTCAGAGACAGGGTTGATGCCGGTTTGTGCCACCTGCTCACAGAGACCATCTGTTGTAGACAAAAGGCCCAACTAATTCTCGCATAATCCTGCTTCTGTAACTCAAGTTTGTGTTTTGAGCAAAACTATTTAAGCCATTTGGACTCCTCCCCCTCTAACCTTGAGGTGTCCATCTACAGCCCCGTCTTCTCTTGTGGTCCAAGTCGTAAGGTCAGATTGTCTACGGCGAAGGAATTCCAGGAATCAGTGAGCAAACTTGCTGTTTCTGCCGGAACAAAGCCCATCTTGTCTTCTTCCGCAAACATGAGCAAATAGTTCCTCTTGATCGTGCCACAAACCCCGCTCCGAGCTGACAGCAAGACGCTGCTAAAGGCGTCATTGGGGCAGTTGTTGTTTGCTAGCTCGTCGTTTGGTTTTCATGCCATCCTTTTCTGTTTGAGTTCAGATCTTTTACAGAAATGGGGATTGAAATTTTGGATAAAATATTTTCGAAGCGCAGATGCATAGTGGAGTGTGATGTCCACACGTATTAAACTGTGTGTCAATGAAGGGTTAGACCAGCAAACATCTGTCCTAAACCATACCACAACTTGCACGGCCCTTCTCAACAAACATGAAACGAACATGACGAAAAGGTCGTTTCTCGTTTGTTTCTAAGAAACCGATGCAAAAGGAAGCATTTGTTGCGATCGTGTTTTTAACACTGGAATTGTTCATCGGCCAACATGTTCTGTTGTGTGGATGACTGGGACAGCTTGAGTCCTCCCTCTGCCGGGTCTGCTGGCTGAGCTGACATAAAAACACCCAGCAACAGTCTCTACCTACCAACATGAGGGCAGAGGTCACGTTTCGTAACATTGCACAGAGGGTGGGGTTTGTAGGGTCACTGAGAGGTCAAACGAGCACCTGCACCGAATGTGACCTTTACACATGGCCTATGACATAGCAGGCAATACCTACATCAGAGACCGGTGTTCTACTCGCAGTCAAAACCTAACATTTCCCACCAGCCTTATCATGTCTTCAGAGTTAACCGCGATCGCGCTAGTTGCCCTTGACTCCAGACTGTCTGGTTAAGGAAGCAGTAAGGTGGTCCACCTGTGTGCTTGTCACGGCGGAGACCTGGGGTTTTAATCTCCAATTGTGTAAAATGTTTGAAGACGGTCACACACGCACACAAAACACAAACACACCTCCGAGGGCTCGTGAATGTTCCATGTGTTTTAAGACCATGAATTAATTGTTTAACGAAACACAATGCTTGGTTATAACTTATTTCAAAACCAACAGTTAACACTAAATAAAGTGGGTGACAGTGGTTCTAGGGCTGTCCACCGAAACACGTTACTTGTGGTGTTACTGCTGCCAGGTGACTGTTAGAAATGTGCTCCTGTGAACCCACTGGTGAATATGGGCGAATACCCGGTTATCGGCGGAGATTTTTTATTTATTTATTATTTTTTTATTTTATTTTCCATATTTTTATCGGCGGAGATGGTCACGTGACTGTTACCTTCCGGTGCCTTAGAGGCATTGAATTGTATACGCTTAACAGAGCAGATTATGAGAATAGAATACATTATTGCTGGGAATTGGTTGAAATCTCACACTTGATGATTGCTTCATTACCAACGAACAATCATCGAAAAAATCTGGTTAGCGTGATTTTTCAGATTTTCCTATCCAGGTTGTTATTGCAGATATTTATAACATGATGCAACTTGCTACTTTAAGGTGATGACTAATATATCATGAACACAAACTTCATTGAGTCTTAGAGAAACATTCGGTCATGGCTTTTTCTAAGAATTAAACACGTTTTCAGTCCCTGACAACTCTAAGATATGTTCCATAAAACAGTAGTTCCAAAATCGTTTATGTTCGATTATGAGAAATTGTGATCGATTGCTTGGTCGTTTGGTCACTGCGACCAATCTTCGATTAATTTCAATGAAGTTAATCGGAACACCACTAGAATACATATTGATTCTTTTATGATATGATAATAGTTCGAGCATACACCAGCATGGAGTTTTAGCGTTCTGTAAAATGCACTATTATTTGTTCTGTGTATTTATCGTGTATCTGCATTTATGTTCCTCAGTCGCTGGTGCACGTGCTCAAACATAGGAAGACACTGACAGAACCGGAAGTACGATATTACTTGAAGCACATAGTTGAGGGTGCCACGTACATCCATGACAAGAATATCATCCACCGTGATCTGAAGCTGGGCAATATGCTACTTAACGAGAGCATGGAACTCAAGATAGCCGACTTTGGTCTGGCCACTAGGATTGACTTTGCCGGGGAAAAGAAAATGTACGTATCAAATGAATCTTAGAACGTCACTTCCGGTCCCTCATTCTAAAGCCCATGACAATACAATTGTCACCCTGTACAATTGTACTGAACTTGATGTTTCTTCTTTTCCTGACTTTATAAAATATGTACCATGTTGTGTTTGGTATTACATTTTCTTCGTAAAATGCCAATTCAGAAGCTTCAATATTTTTTACACATCCATGTACTTTTTTGTGCAGGACGGTGTGCGGCACGCCCAACTACATTGCTCCCGAGGTCCTCCAGAAGAAAGGCCACAGTTTTGAAGCCGATATATGGGCAGTTGGATGTATAATGTATGCATACCACTTACTTATTCATACCCTAGACCATACTATGCATTAAATATGCTGATATTGGATATCTCACATGATTGTTTGTGTTAATGACATCCCGTTAACTTGGGGGATACTTAACAATATGTTCATTTAAATAGAATTCCAGAATACGTTTAATATGGTTAATATGAAGGGGATATAGTATGTGATGTGCTGCTGTACCAGCCTAGGTTTTGTCCAAGATACGTTATGGTTAATATAATTGGGGTTGAGTATGGTATTTGTTGCTTTAACAGCCTACATTTAGCTGTATATGTAGCAGGTTTGTCTGGCAATAGGCTCTCGGTTAACGTCTGTTGTGTATGACGCAGGTATGCTTTGCTTGTGGGGAGACCTCCGTTCGAGACATCCACGTTGAAGGAGACGTACCTGAGGATCACAGAGAATTCGTACACACTACCCAGCAGTCTTTCCAACTCGGCCAAAAACCTAATCCGCAAGTGTCTGTCGCCCGACCCCGCCAAGCGCCCTACACTGGACGACCTGTTGGCGGATGAATACTTCACCTGTGGCTACATGCCTCGTACCCTTTCGCCATCCGCCTGCTCTACCGTGCCAAAGTTCCCAGTATACACGAAATTCAATAGGTGGGCATTTACCCTAACATGGCTAGCGTACCTAGGGATCTTGCTTTTTATTTAGACATAAAAGAACTTCTTCTTGGTTATTTACCAAGTTCAAAATTCAGCTCCTGTTATAGCCAAGTCAGAGGTGTAGAGTATTGATGACCCAGTGTTAACCCCGTAAGGGAAGTATTAAATATAATATTAGAAGTGCAAAAACGAACATGGGGGTGCAGGGAATTTCTTATACGACCCAAGAAGTTGGCTATAACCAGAGCAGGATGTTGAACGTCCTTACTTCAAGTTCGCCTTTACAGAAATGAGATTGTTATGTTTTGGTAAAATTTGCTGAAGAATCACATTTGCTTGTTTAGTTAACTCCATCTGTAATGCATTACTAATGTAACAGGAAGTGATATACACCAGCAAGGATGTGTGATGACCTGTATCAAATATTGACAGTGGGCAGTGTTTGTTGGGGAGAACTCACACAGGCCTGTAGAGGCACCGAGACAGTGGGATGTCAGGTGTAATGAATGCATTGATTTATAGTGCTGTCATATTACTTCTTGATCAGATTTACATACTGCTCTGACTGGGCCGGTCATGCTAGTCGATAACGTGGTTAATTAGTACACACTGACCTCAAGACAGTACGTGGTTGCCCTGAGAAAACATGAGCTAGCCATGTATTATTGGCACGTGAGCTCCCAGACAGCGACCTACAACAAACAAGATCATAATGATAAATTAATCTCCATTTTAATACCCATATGTCAAAACGCCATGTGAGCGAGCTTATAGGAGTTGTGTGGTAGTTGTTGTTAGTGTTTGTTAAAGGACCTGATTTTGAAATGTGAAATATCCATTATTATTTTTATAATTAAATATTTAAGCCGAAGTGACACGGCTGACCATCTCCCATATCATTAATTTCAACTAATGTCTTTTTAAGATCCAAAAGTATGGAAACTCTTTGTGTTTGCAAATGTCACATCATTTAGGGACACTTTCTTGCCTCGAACCATTTCATTAAAATTGTACCCAATGATAAGCATGGAGAACACAAAGCCTGGATTTAGCCAAGGGAAAGATTTCCAATAGAACGAATCTTCAGCTACATTTTCCCATGATAAATAAGAACGACAGGCGTGACATGGGGACAAGGCTGCATGACCTGACCAATGCATACACGGATAAGAGGGCTAAGGTTCACTGCGTCCCAACAGGGCCAGCCTGCCCGATTAGGGTCCTCTATTGTGCCCGCAATATCGGGGCTGTGTGGCTATTGTGCAGTCTGCCAGAATCTGTTGTGCATCTTTCTTTGCATTAAGATGTGTGGGAAAGAGGAACCCCATCTGACCCCAGACTGTCAGATGTGGAATATGTGCTTCACATCTGTCAAGGCGACAATGCCCCGGATTCTCATTTTGTTTGGCTACTCAAACCGATGAAACTACTGTAATCACCATTATGTAAACAGTGATTTATGAACAATGAAATAATTGTACGTGTAAATAGTTTGGTGGTTCCCTTTTGTTTCCAAAACACTGTACATGGAATGTATTTGTACTGATGTGCTTTAGTAACACTGTAAGCGTTCGTAACGTTACGAGCTGTCGTAACTCTATAGTTTGTCATTGGCTTACGAATGTCGTTGCGCTACGAACGTTTAGTTGGTCAGGGTCCAGTAACAATGTCTTGCTAGATGTCTTGAGTAGTGGCGGTGAGTCGCACCACTCTAATTCGCTGTAAATTGCCAGACCTAGACTATTTGTAAATAACCAAGAGTTACATGAAGGTGATGTTGACACTCCAGTGCTATTTCCATAGACTCGTCCTTGCCCTGATGCAATGTGTTTGTTTCTGACCAGACGTAATCTGTTTTCAGACCACTGTCCTATGCAGTTCCCGATACCAAGAACGATGCCATGGGTAAACTTGGCAATGCCTTGAGTCAGATCCAACTGAAGGGAACGTCAGAAACAATCATCCCCGATAAGGAAAGCGAGGCAAGTATCCCCGATAATTCAACAGCGTTATCAACTTCTAAATACAGATGCCCCAACCTTGGGGTCTTGCTGCAACATTCCTCATGACATAATGTTTCTTTGAGCTTATTTAGATCAATGGGTCTGACCTGCTGTTGGCATATTTATAGTGCATGTGCAAAGGTTAGAACAAATAGATAGGGGCAGAGTATAGCCCCCCGCTCCATTGTGAGTTGGCCCCCAGGCAATACCTTACGTGTTGGGACTGGACAAAACACGGTATATCGCCTGTCCCTGGCTGTGCCGACTGCAAACAAGGGGTCCAGATCTGCAGTACTCGGCCCGCCTGTAGTTCCAGTCCCAAACAAACCTTCAGCACTCTCACGTAGCAGTCTATTTGTACAATTAACGCATTTTCTAAATCTTCGGGCAAATAACTGGCGTGTATGTGTTCTGTGTAAATATCATTGTTTGGCATTTCATGATGCAAGGCCTCTCGTCTCGTGGACCGGTCAGAAATTTAAGAAAGGTTAAAAAAACAAAGTGGAGTTTATTTGATTTAATTAAGTTAAGTACTGTAACGGAGTTAATTTGTACAGTCCGAGGATAGTGTACCCACAGCTCATCGCAACATTAGTCACCTGAGGGGGTGACATAACACTACCTACCTGGCATTTACTTACACTGTTTTGTTTACAGACCCAGTGCACATCTCCAGGCTTCTCAATACCACTATGTATTGTTTTAGAATTTTTTTTAAATTTGATAAATAACAATCAATCTGATCTTGTCCAAGCTAATTAGAAATTTTATCAAGGGTTTGGCTTTTTTTCCCTATTTTTTAGAATTTTTTGAAAAGGTGATTAATAACAATGAGTTGTTCCTGTATCAGGTGTGTTACGACCGCCAGCCACTGACTGCAAGTCGCGACCAACACATGGTGACTGAGGCTAGTCCCGCAGTGAAGACGTCAGTGAAGGAAGTAATTGTTGACGTCATTTCCATGGACCGCTCAGATTCGCCGCCGCAACACCGAGGTGAATACCACCATAACAAACACGTGCCCATGTAATAAACAAAACATTACAGTACTAATGAAACCGCTAAAACACAATAAATACAACATTAAATTGTGCCTATATTAAGTCACACTGTCTGTTTCAGCTCCGTCCCCCAATCCCCGTTCTGCAGTCACTCTGCTTGACGTCATCAACACCTGTCTGGAACACATGCCAAAAGGTAGTCGCGTAAAGCATCTGTAGCCTAATTAACAAAAGCAATAAGTTGACTATATGCAAATACTGTTTCAACTTCTTAGTCTAGTCTTTAAACGTGAACAAGTTAAACCTTAAACAGTAAACTGGATACTCAGCAGTGATACCTTCTTCGTGAACTCTTGGGGCCCCCTTTATATTGCTGGAATATTGCTAAAAGCGGCGTAAAACTAAACTCAATCGTTATGCCTTTAAAGAGGCTTTAAACACCAGATTACCTCTGTGTCTGAGTAAAAGAGATCGTTTGTTAAGCTCACCGTATGACCTGGTTGCCGTGATTCAATTGTTTCGTCTATCCCCTCCCAGCAGACGTTGACCGCAACCCCACGTCCATCCCGGACACCGACGTCATGTGGGTGACCAAATGGGTAGACTACAGCAACAAGTACGGCTTCGGCTTCCAGCTCTCCAACGACGCCATCGGAGTGCTCTTCAACGACACTTCCCGTATCCTCCTGGCACCAGACGGCAGGTGAGTTGTAAATAAAATAGATGATGACAAATCATCTTTGTTTGATAAAACGTATCTATGAGTCGAACTGAACACCGTACAAGCCGCATGTGGAATCCAATTATCTGGAGACCCGTTGTGGTGAGATATACAGTTTTGTATTATTGATGCAAATGTTCTGGTCGATGTATTTCCTGACGACAAATTTTCGAACCATTAGAAATAGTACAGAATCTCTTATTATTTAAAAGTCCTAAGGTCGTATTCAACTTTTGATACAGATATCCGGATTATTCAAACCGATGAAAAACGTGTGAAGTGTTGCATAGTATTCATGTAATTAAATATACATACTCAGGATTGACCTTGCCAATCAACCTTGAAGTCTTGAACACCTATCGATATTATCAGCTTTCAATTTATCCGACAAATTAAACCATTTTGTTTGTCAGCATTTGGTAAACACGCACAACTTGGGAATGTCATATGACGTCACAATTTGTTGTCTCGAGGGGACGGAATCTCGCGAGAGGTCTCCGCGCAGTGTCACCTCGTGCGTTTTCCCTGTGGCCGAGTTATGTTCATCACCGTATTAATGTAGTAGAACGTTTAGTCAGCTACGCGATCATCCTTTGATCACCAGACCAACACTCGTTTATTCTACCGCGACATCACCTGCCCTTAATGACCCGTTTATAACGCTACCCGTTCAGGTGTTTCACAACATGTATTGATCTATGTATGACCTCTTGTCTGGCAAAATGATATTGTCTTCGTGTTGACGTAGCTTAGCCAAACAGTTCTGTCTGCAGCTACTTGTCACCACAGGCTGCTCCAGCGTGAACTATACAAATAGAAACGTAACGAGCATCGAGGAATAAATATTGACCATTTATACAGAAAATCAGAATTTGTGGACTGGGGTGCCCTGTGACGTGACATGAATGTATTCTATAGAAATGCACAATGTATATAATGTAAATGCAGTAATACGGGTGGTTTAACCTGGGCACAGTGTGTTGGTTGACACAATACCTCAGTGACATACATAAACCCTGGTTTGTAAATTCCATGATGTACGGCCTGACGAACATAGTATGTCTGTAGATGTATACAGCCAGTACACGATTTAGAAGTAGCCTCGCGTTGTGGTAGTGAAGGATAGGGAGTATTAGGGAAGGATGCAGTTCGATGCCATAGTGAGTCTTTCTGGCCCACTCCTGTCTCCACCTGTTATGTCGCCAGTTAGGATCATGGATGTGAAGCAGTGTTTGTGGACAGGTGTGCTTACATGTAGTGACAGTACAGTCTCAGGTGGTCATATTTAGGGACGTTTTCTCTAAAAATTGAATTTCTTATTTAAAAATATATGGGAAATATTATGTGTTAATACAATGAATAGAAATGAAATGTTAACTGAAATTAGGAGTGGAATATCAGCGACTGTAGCGTCTCGTTCCTCTTCAGAGCTGTGCAGTATTTCGACCTGACTGGCAAGTTGTCGGCCTTCTCCACTGAGTGTATTCCCGAGGACCTGGAGCGGAAGACAACCCTGCTGCAGTATTTCGCCCGCTACATGGACGAGCACCTGATTCAGGGTGGGGACATCGCTCACCTGAGAGCCATGCGCTCCTGGTCTGGAAGTCTCTACCTCAAGAAGTGGTTCCGCACCACCAAGGCCATCGTCCTGTACCTCAGCGACGGGACACTGCAGGTACACCACCACTGTGTAGATAGATGAACATCATATAGTCCTTGTTTGGGACCGCCTCCGCGGTGTAGTGGTTAGAGCCTCAGCCTGGAGAACAGAAGGTCGCGGGTTCGATCCCCGATCGCGTCATACCAAAAGACGTGAACATATGGTACTTGTTGGTCCCTGCCTGGCGCTCGGCATT
>VKKT01001307.1:67132-77981 GCA_008038995.1 Haliotis laevigata | reverse complement strand
GTTTAACTTTTAGATACCCATTGCTTCATTGATGTTCAGACATCATCGTGGCATCTGTCAGATTTCATAAATGAGAATGTTTTATATCAATAAATAAACTGTACATTTTCTTGAAAATGATACGGCGGCCAGATGCAACCCTGAGGTTTGATATTGCTGGCTATTGTCAATTTCTGGATGCTCAATCCCATCAAAATATGACCACAGTAGTGCTCACCGCTATACAAAGATCTTACAACATCCCATTGGAACATCGTACTAGATATGACATCAGAACGACCTTTTCTTCTGACCAAACAGAGCATCTCTTGGGGGATCACGAAAGTGAAAGTCCGAAATGTTGTTTCTAATCATGCAATTCTCGAAATGGTTAACACGAGGCATTCCGAACGACAGAACCAGGCTGTAAGGTTGATTCCCTCGTTTCAGTGGGATAAACATTTGAAACTCACGAGATTTTTCACGTCCCCTGTGCAAATATTAATTCACAATCTTGACTCTCATCCAGACATTCCAGAATATTCTTTGGTCCTCTTCTCAAATTTTAAATTGAGAATTTGTTCAAAATAAATATTTAGTATTTTAGTTTAGTATTTGAAAGAGGTAAAGAGAACAAGAATCTGATTTGAATGATAGGCGGTTATAATAAGTTTAGTTAAATTTCTCGATGCAATGTGAGCGCGTAATTGTCAACAAGATAACTAGCCCAGAATTAAGACGAAGAAATACGCTGAGTCCAGACTTCTTTAGTTTATAATACAGTACATGATAAACAAAAAATGAGCTGGATTGCCGGCTCAGACATGAACGAGGTGAGTGGGGTTCCAGCTCATCCTCAGGTCGTTTCCTACACACCCTGCTCGCGGTCGTCCCTACACAGGCAGTCGGAATCGCGGACTGTCTGTCAGTATAGATGTAAACAAATATATATTTTAAGACAAAACTGGACTAATGAAGAGACAACAATCGACAGGTAGAGCGAATGGCATTCTTGGACTTATTGGTGTGATGAACGACACAACCAGGAGAATAACAAGCTAAGGTTATACATTTCGAAACATAATAACAGAAAATACATAAATGACTGAGACACGAGTTGGCTGACAAGTCAATAAACAGGGCAGCGGTGATGAGGGTTAAGAATGGAGATTAGCTTCAAACAAATAATTGCAATCACGTTATACATATCTTGGCTACATAGAAGTGGTCTTTGTAATCAAATGTGTATTGGGCAATATCTGTTCTGAAGCAGTTACTGTGATAATAACACAGATACAATCACGTTGCAGATTTGATTAGACCTTCTCAGTCAGTATCCAGTAGATATTTCATCATGTTTTTTACTTTCTCAAAGACTCCTACCATTCCAATGAAAACAGATAAAATGAATGACCTATCGCCTTGTCAACTGCGCCCTCTGGGGAAACGTCACAGCTGTAGACACACAGGAAATTAATTTGTTCGCGCATTACATAATATCGGGTGTCAAGGGGTCATTTCAAAGAGACTGCATAACGCGTAGATCTTCTCTGGAGCTGCGATGGAGCGTGTAAATGATTTTTTAAATGACTTGCTTGGGCGTATGTGAACCGAGGCTGACGGGAGAATACTACAAGCAAGGCATTTTAGAAGTAAGTTCTTCGTTTTGCACATCAAGTTTGAAGTACTTTCCTTAAAATGTCAGATGCGAGCTGTTTCAGTCACGGGTGGTTATTGGGATTTGATACCTCTGACTCAAATTAGTGGTATATCTGAACTGAACACACAGTGTCATTTAAATGTGGTCAGATGTAACAGGCGCGGTGGGGGTAGCCTAGTGGTTAAAGCCTTCGCTCGTCAAGCCGAAGACCCGGGTTCGATTCCCCACATGGGTACAATGTGTGAAGCCCATTTCTGGCGTCCCCCGCCGGGATATTGGTGGAATATTGCTAATCGCGGAGTAAAGCCATATTCACTCACTCACTCACTCACTCAAATTCTACTGTACTGATTCTAGGTAATCGCAAACACATAGCGTAATCCGTTAACCCACTCAGACAACGCGGCTTCTACAAAATGGAGGTCGGGCAACCAGTAGTCTAGACCACGGACTTTATGTAGGCTTCTGAAAAGTGTAAATTGGCACAGCTTCTACGGCCGAAAGCTATGAATACAAAATACGTTGGAAAGTGGTCAAATGTAAGAGACGTTATTTAGGGGATTATACATTCCCAGTAAAGTACATGTTCTAGTACTCTTGTATTGGTGGCAGCCGCGATGGCTGAGCGGGTTGGACGACTGACTTTGTATGCTGGCGATTAGGTGACTGACTAAAGGTGTGGGTTCGAATCCTAGATGGGACTCAACCCATCGAAAGTACTAGAATCTGCACTTTACTGAGGAAGTGTAATCCCAAACATAACATGTTTCATATCTGAAATTTTCTTAATTAATCAATCATTGTGCGTTGACACCTATTGTACTGTACGTTACTACCAAAATGCCTAACGAGCGCGCCATTTTTAGAATATGTCTTTCAACATCTGGTTAAGAGAACTCTATTTATTTTGTTATGTTTCAGAAATAATGTAAAAATACCAGATATTACGCCTTTTTAAGAGTTCGTGGTTTCTGAACTGAATCAAGGCGAATCTGTTGTTATCTTACTGAAACCTCGCGTGGACATGCTGTCGCAACAATATCTTACAAAGATTTCTCCCTTGTCACCTTGGATCAGACAATAAAACTAACTTGACAAGGAAACCCTATATCAGTATACAAGTAGTGTTGTAATGGCCTCATCACTCACATCTCAATAACGAATTCCTACACAGGACGCCTAACGAGAAGTTCTTGTCAAGAATAGCCCGGTGGTAATCGGCCCACAGATCAGAAAATAGCCCCATGTTGCGGACACCCCTGATCATTCATTCATTCTGGGGAAAGACATGGGAGGAGTGAATGTCGAGGAAAAAACGAATGGTTTTTCGGAAACATGTATAATATACATGTTTTCAGATAGATCCCAATGGAATGTAACGATCGGCATCAAAGGTAACACCGTAACGAAATATCCCATAGCAATTCAACATGCCTCAGTTGTCATATCGCAGAATCTTGGACTCTGATTAAATAACACTAGATCCCAGGTTACATGTTGAATCATAATGAATCATGACAAAATCTGAAAAATGAAATACTAGTAGTATTAATTACACTCTTAATTATTAATGTGTAAATACTTTTATGTTGTATGTTACTGTCATGGTGTACTAGTATTTCAAAGCTGATGAAATTGATAAAATGCCCCGCTGTTGTCAGCAACATGAAAACGAGCAATTATTTTATATTGGTTTACACGTATACAGTCAGTTTGGTACACTCTCCCCGTAATTTAGCATCAATAAATCAGTTAGAATAAACACTCTCGCGACGCATGGATAGCGTTGGCCATTTATCGGACATATTCTGGTCACGATGAATGATCTTGTACTAGGATGTCTTAAACAGAGGTCATGTCGTGATGTCACGTGGTGCCGCAGTCTGTCTGATAGTGCTCACGGTGGACGGACGCTTAGTGTCTGAACGTGAATAGAATAAACAACTGCAGCCAAACACCCATGTGTCGAAGTTACATGGACCAACGTAAATACTCGGATTATCAGAGGTTCGACATAATCGACAGATTATTGGCGAGTGGAATGAGACAGATCCGACGAACATATGGAGGGAAGTAGTGCAGTGGTAAGGTGTTTGCCTATCACGCTGAAGGCCCGGGTTCAATCCCCGGTTGGGGCACCTAGGTTCGGGTCCATTTCCGTAATATCCTTGGACAAGATACTTAGATACACATTGTCTCAGTTCACCCAGCTGTAAAATGGGTACCCGTGAGGATATGCTGGCAATGTGGGTGTTTAGTTCATTGCGCCTAACAGGCAGCATGGCTGTATATTCCCCAGGGAGTTGAAAAGTATCGGAAAGTACGATATTGTCCTATGACCGGGGATAGTAATGTACGTAGCGCCGTGAGCAGGCAATGTGCCTGGATGAGCGCCATATAAGCGGACTATTACATAAGAACGTCGAGTAAATATAAAAATTATGCTGGAAGTATATGCTAGAAAAGGACTGACACTGAGACAAGTTCAACTTCGACACAACCGATTCGACACATCAACGTTTGATAATGATTACTGAAGAACAAAGACGAAGGAAAAACGTTCTTACTTCGAAGGTGATATTGCTGGGATATTGCTGAAAGCGGCGTAAAGCTAGCTAAACAACGGTCTTTGACGGTACATCTAAAGTACAAAGAAACTATACTTGCGTCATCTTGGGCTAAAGCATCACAGTAAGACTGAAGGGAATGGAATCTGATATGACTGAGATACCATTAGAAGGCTGTAGATGCGCTAAGTCACCGTACTGTAGGAAGTGCGGATATATTCTATTTCATACATACTGGTTATTAGCTAACAGCATTTCCGTATCATAAATGTCATGCATTAGGAATAGAAACGATAGCATTATGCTTGCCTTTGGCGAACCTACAACATAGCTGTTATCCTTGATATAACTTATACAGTACGATATGTACGCTTAACCCTCGGTGCTAAAAATCCTTTTATCATAGACTGTCTGAAAACAGAAAGTGTACGCTTATGGTTGTTGGTGGCTAAAAGAGAACTAAAAACTAAACTGCTATTTGATGGTGATGGACTTGATACTTGTATTGCATTCATGTTTGGGCATTACTGACTGACTGAGTTTAGTTTTACGCCGCATTTAGCAATATTCCAGCAAAACATCACGGCGGGGGACACCAGAAATGGGCTTCACACATTGTACCCATGTGGGGATTCTAACCCGGGTCTTCGGCGTGACGAGCCAAAGCTTTAACCATTAGGCTACCCCACCGCCCCTGTTTGGGCATTAGTTTCCCGGCGTTTCTGTGACTGTTCTCACCCTAATAACGTTTTCATAGTTTATATTGATACTGTATACTTTCTTTCGACGGGTAGCTTATGTCTATCTACCACAAACTACATAACCTCTGACAGTATTGTTGGTATTTTGGGGGTGCTATTTATTGCCAGTTGCAAGGAAAGGTGAGGTGAGGTGAAATTGGGCTTTACGTCGTGCTTAAGAATATTTCGCTCATATGACGACGTGCATGCGTGTGTATGTGTATGTGCGGCTGCTTGTACTAGCCCAGACTTACGCTGGATTTATAGTGCTAGGCCACTGAGATACCATGCCGCAGTGAAGCATGAATACCCCACTCAGACACATTATACTGGCTCCAAGCCGACCAGTCCTTGTTGAACCCATTAATGCCGAGCGCTAGGCAGAGACCAACAAGTACCATATTTTAACGTTTTGGTATAACGCGGTCGTTGATCGAACCCGCGACCTTCCGCTCTCCGGGCAGACGCTCTAACCACTACACCACGGAGGCGGTTGCCAGGAAAAGAGCCTGTAATGTTTCATATTTTGATAATTGCATTATATTTGGAAAAATATGTCAGAAAAAGTGCACTAGAAAACATTCCTATAATTATTATTGTTCGTGGTTTGAATGTGTTTCGTACATATTTGCATTTATATGTAATCATACATTTGCCAGCATGGATCACCATTTGAGATTTCGACACGTTGTGTAATAATAATTACTATTACTGAGTAATATAGCTCCTCGCCGGTATGTAGATAATCTCGGCCCAGTGTCTTTTGATATCAAATATATCACCACGAGTTGATGAAAGTGAGAAAACTCCGAGGCTTGCGTGATTTGATATGAAAAGACACTCGGCGAGATTCTGTTTATCATCCAATATTATACTTAATGAGTCGTTCAAGAGAAATTAAAAACACGTCACCTGTAACAAGTTCATTTGAAGACTTACGTATGAATACATTCATTTGAACAAGAGCGATGGAAAAGGGAACGAGTGACACCATTACGTCATAAAGTACAAGCACATAAAAGAACTGCAAACATCTATTACTTTAAATTCTGCAATGCATAACTTTCACCATTTCTGGTGGCATTTGAAGTAGAACAAACCGGAAGCAAAAATAATTAATGGCGGTGGCCATCTTTGTTTACAGCTGAGGGAGATGAAAGTAGTCCGAAAATATTGACCAATCAGTAATTAGCTCAAAACTTACTAAAGCGATATCTCCTTGAAGAGGGAATCGGTTGCTCTTCTACAAGCGATTTCTCCTCTGGAAACCAGTATTCGATGATAAAACATGGCATAACATGATATAACTTGTTATAGAATAGTTTGACATTTCAAGAGGCTTCAGAGACAGAAAACAGGTGTATTATTAATATTTGTCAGCATTACCTTGCCAGAAATGAATATACATGTAAATACCAAATTGAGGTTCATGTTCGGTTAATATTTATCAAATTCATATTGCTATTGGCATGACGTATAGCAGTTGATTAATATTTTGGAAATAATTCCAATGTGAACTTTGTCAATGGCTCAATGTTATTACCGACTACCTAAGACTGGTTTTAAGCAATAAACATCACAGTTTCCACAAATACCGATTAACTGATTTTGTTTGGTAGTTCCAGAAGTTGCTATAATTTAAATAGCACTGGTTTGATGATTCCTACGTTCTACTTATAAACTATTTCGGCGGGCTGTAATTAATGAACGTTTGAGGTTTTTGTTCGATGTAATGTGGGATTGCATCAGGTTTGATATACAGGGCGTTTTAAATAATGCTGCGTTATGGCTTAAAGTTTGTTTAGCAAACTATGTAGATCTTGGCGTCCTGACTGAAAAATAATGTAATGGTCTCCTACAAATCCTCAAGGTTCCAAACGGAATATTAAATGGCCATCGCCCATCATGGGGCACGGAATTCGAGACATATTGCGTAGACCCATGGTATTTGATTATCATTTGAGGGGCATAACAGGGCGGTGGGGTAGCCTAGTGGTTAAAGCGTTCGCTCGTCACGACCAAGACCATGATTCGATTCCCGCATGGATACTAAGAGTGAAGCCCTTTTCTGGTGTCCCCCGTCGTGATTTTGCTAAATATATCGAAAGGCGGCATAACACTATAGTCACTCACATAACCATATCCTACTGTCGTCTACACCCGAAGCCTTCACCCTTGCTGGTCTGAGACAGGGTTGCTACCTGCCACATTAATCATTTCTTAATAACGAGGTGACAATCCCTCCGAAGAGTTGAAGAAATATTTATTAGGAAACAAAATTGCAATATAAATATGAAGCTCGTCAATGCAAGCCAGTACCGTGTAATTACGATTCAAGATCATTATCGTCATCGGGTCTGTTTGTAACATCGCACTCTGGAGTCGTCAACTACTTAGTTATTAATAATGATACTGAAAAAGAATATCAATTACAAGTCAATAAAAGAAACACAATTATTGCAGCAATCGTTTACGCGTCGAGTAGTTTACAAACACTCCCATCATTAGGCTCGGGTCCTGTTTACACATTGTGCCAGTCGTCTACCCGGAACCATATACCCGGTGTATGCTCTGGGCTAGGGTGGGCGTGTCACTGTTGAACGTTCTAAATATTTCATCATACTTCTGCGTTGTTATTTGGAGTTTATGTAAAGGAAAAAAAATAATTGATACTTTGTTAGACTGCTGTGATCGATGCCCTTTGCAACTTTGTCGCTTATTAAACATCGTCATAAAACACTTAGGAATCAATTTGAATGATAGGATTCTAAGTTCGTGTAAATATTTCTTCTCTAATTATCTCAGTTCGTGTGTTAAACACGTAAGGGAACATCAACCTTTTCTCACTTTCACTTTCGGTAACACAGTGTTCTGGTCCCTTGTTGAAAGTGGGTGAGTTTAGTGTTACGCCGCTGTTAGCAATATTCCAGCAATATCACGAGGCTTCACTCATTGTATCCATATGGGGAATCGAACCCGGGTCTTCGGCGTGACGAACTAATGCTTTAACCACTAGGCTACCCCACCGCCCCTTGTTGAATACAACGACATTCATCAGACATGGCGTTGTCGTCATTGCAGATGATGGTGATCTGATAATAAGGTGACGTTTACAGAAGTGTCGTTAACGTAAACTAGCAACTTGTGACCACAATCCTAGTGCAATAGGTGACTCACCACAAAAGCTTGACCCTGGTTATACGTATGACTCGTCATATAACCGTGATCTTAATGAATCATGTGCCTAATAACACAACCTTGACCTTGATGAAACAAAACCACCGACACCGCGACCTTGACCTCACTTAAACACGTCACTGATAACAGAAACCTTGACCTTGCTGAAACAAATCCTGTATAAAATATGCCTACCCATCACCTCGACAAGTGCACACTCATCAATGTTCGAATCTGGAACCAGTCTTCATCTCCATAAACAATCATGTCTGCGCATAGATTTCATAAAAGCACGGTAATAATCTATCAAAGTCAAACAATAATACTAGTCATCTGAAGATAGTTCATGGTGGGGGGTGGGGGGTAAAAATTGATAACTCGCGATCAGTGTCGTGGAACTGTTCCACCAACAGGGAGTTCTCCTTCCATTGTGTGCTTGAAGAAAGCGAGGACACAATCCATTAGATGTTATTGCTTAATACCCAGGAGAACTGTCATTGTGATTTATTTCTTTGTTTTGTTGACGCATTCATTACAAACATGACGATCATTTGCCTCTGACTCTTGGCCCAATGGTACAAAACAATCACAAGCACCAACTTGCTGCACAAAGATCGTGATATCCTGCAAAGTTTCTTTCTCGGGATCCATATGCAAGTCAGTGGGCCATTATCAGTGACTGAGAAAATACATAGTTATGACAGATCACAAATACAGATTGGGACAGAGGCTGTCAAGATATATTACAGTTTGATCTAATAGCGGAATCGCCATGAAGGACTGATATTTACCGGAGAGATGATCTTGTTATATTATAGAATCCAGGCAGTGTTAGTGTGTGTATCACGCAATGTGGTATATAGAGATTATTACACTCGCAAGTGTGGCATACAACTTATACGAAACGAGTGTGAAATTTTGTATTGCAAACACAATTTTGCAAGAGTTTCGTATAAGTTGTGTGGCACACTTGCGAGTGTAGTAATTTCTTTATTATCCATTCTGTTCATGTACATTTGTGCAGTAAAACACGGTAAACAAGAGTGACTGACCCGTTCATTGATGTCACGTTCATTGTTTAATGACGTCACAAACGACGAAATACAGAAACAATGGTTGCTAGGCAAAAGTGATACGTGCACATGTGCACATATGATATAGGCAGTGGTTATGTGTCACCATATGGATAATAATTATATAATTAGGACTGCACGGTATTACCGGTATACCTGTATATCGCAATACGTTTTTCAAACGATATGTATTGCAATATTTTTTCTCGGAACCGGTATTTTGGGTAAAGAACATATATGAAGTTTTTGTGATTATCTTTATGGTTTTAATCAAAATCTACACAGACTTTCATTCACAACCAATGTTTTCCTTCGTTAATCAAGACAAAAACGGCATACTGTAATGCTATAAGTTGTAAAAAAATAAATAGAATCCATGACTATACAACCTAATTTTGAGATTGCTGCTATCAGAACCATAACATATATGTTTATGGACGTATAATGTAGAAAATAGGATTGACATGCACAATTTGTGTCGCTCACTGTCAAACACTTAAGCTCCCAATATATCGCAATACGGGTACCTGAATCGCAATATATTGCAATGCTATATATCTGCCAATACACAGTCCTAATAATGATACATCATATTTCGCCCATGACGCCACAATATATAACGAATCCAGGCAATATCATGTAACCAGCGAACCCCTACAAGCATGAATATTCAGGTCGAAAGCACACGTGAAAATTTCAGGTCGGAAGCATCTAACCACGATTGGGCACTCTGTCCGACAGTATAACATCATTGTTGCAGGGCGGTGGGCTTCTTCTGTGTCACATATGATTCTGTTTTGTTCCTTTCATGATCAGAACCTGGCACTTGATTGTTGACGTCATGCGGAGGAATGCGATCGCCCGTATACATGTGACACGTCCCTTGTGCGGACTGATATATAGATCGCGGTAACTTCAGCCAAAGACGTACGTATATACGTCCTTGCCGCAGCGGATGTTTCAAGAGTGACGATTAGAGGTCGATTGAAACAGTTTGTGTCGTGAAAAAGGTATGTAATAAAAATACAGAACGTCATGAATAAAAGAAACTGAATTAGAGACAATTTGAAAAAAACTAGCTGAACGAACGAATACATTTTTGCGACAAGAATACAATTACAACATCAAAGAATAAATACAATACAACCATACAGTCACGTATGCCGGTGTTCAAACTCCATTCGCTTCAGGAAATCGTCATTCACATACATACATAGAAGGGGCGGTGGGGTAGCCTTGTGGTTAAGCGTTCGTTCGTTATGCTGAACACCCGGGTTCGATTCTCCACATGGGTACAATGTGTGACGCCCATTTCTGGTCTCCCTCGCCATGATATTGCTGGAATATTGCTGAAAGCGGCTGAAAACTAAACCCACTCACTCACATACATATGACGTCATAGAAGTGCATTCTTCGAACTCGTTGTTTCTCTCCTTCCATGTCATCTTCACGTCCAATACATAAGGCCCATCTTCACGTCCAATACATAAGGCCCATCTTCACGTCCACATCAAAAGGCCCATCTTCTCGTCCAATACATAAAGCCCATCTTCACGTCCAATACATCAGGACCATCTTCACGTCTAATACATAAGGCCCATCTTCACGTCTAATACATAAGGCCCATCTTCACGTCCACGACAAAAGGCCCAT
>VKKT01001306.1:88619-108173 GCA_008038995.1 Haliotis laevigata | reverse complement strand
ATATGCACGTATACTGCGACAAACCCCATGCGCAGAGTGTTTGCTCATGGCGCTACAAACAAAATGAAATCACTGCAAAGAGTGAGTGAGTTTAGTTTTACGCCACACTCAGCAATATTCCAGCTATATGGCTGCGGTCTGTAAATAATCGAGTCTGGACCAGACAATCCAGTGATCAACAGCATGACCAATTTCTTAATATCTATATCTACACACTTTCCTTATTAATCCAGAGATACAGAACATGTTTTGGTGAGTGTGTGAGTGAGCTTAGGTTTACGCCGCACTCAATCTGCACAATTGGGAACCGATGACATGTGTCAACCAAGTCAGCGAGCCTATCCACCCGATCCCGTTAGTCGGCTCTTACGACAAGCATGGATTACTGAAGATCAATATTCTAAGCCTGACTTTAACCGTATGTGGGTAATACATCCCGAGTAAAATGGTTTGGATAAGACTGTACAGATGGAAAAGGATGAAATACGATTTAAGTGGAACTCTATTCTACTGAGTGTCTATTCAGTACCCGTCTTGTATATTGTGCCTTGTGCTTAAACTAAAGACATATTTGATACATGTCATCTTCATCCCAATCGATGTTTTTCATGCCAATCACAAAGTTGTCTCGTCAATTCTCTATTGTGTACAGAACATCGCAATTTAACCGGAATATTGCTGAGCATTAAACAGCAATCCAATAAACAACTGTTTGTATGTGATCAGTGGATTATTAACTGATACAGTTTAAAAGGTTTTTGTGAGCAGTGTTGGGTCAACAATATGATCTAAAATTCATCTGAATGTCAATTTGCAGAAGCTAAGTTTCCCATTAAGCGCGTTTCAGAAACTACCAAAACGAAGATGGTTAGGGATGAGAATCTCACCTCCGGCAACAATACATTCTCTGAGATATATTCTTGGGTTTAGTTTTCCTCGTGTATTGCGTTGATGTGATTCTAACCAGGTTCGGATCCAATCTCCAGTATTATAGGTAAAGTTCAGGGCCTAGATTTCCGAAGCTCTCTTAGCGCTAAGATAGTCGTAAGTTAATGTTAATGTATGGCACTTGCTACTATCTTAGCGCTAAGAGAGCTTCGAAAATCTAGGCCCAGAATCTTGGCCTAAACTATACAATCTGAACAGATAATATCATACAGCTGACTGTCGTCTATCTGTTACAGAGTGGACACAGTTACCTTCTATCCAGCTACGTTTGTATCAGCTCGTATGATACCCATCAACACCGGCACGTGGCTGCTGTCGAGCAGAATCGCCGAGGCATTCGACGGTAGGTGGAAATCTTGTAATATCCCTACCTTCCCTTTTGTGTAGAATATTGAGCATTCTTTTAGAGTTTAATCAACGAAATGTAAAGAATTATGTTTTTCCGCCTACATTAAATGCGAGAAGTTAAAGGGGCGTACAGATTTTCGAACATCGCTCGTCACGCCGTAGACCCGGGTTCGATTTCCCATGAGGGTACAAGATGTGGAGCCAATTTCTAGTGTTCCGCGCAGTGATATTCGTAAGATAAATGCGGCGTAAAATCACCCTCACTCTCTCACCATTAGGTGGATTTACGTAGGTTTACGGAATATGGAAGACCTCGCGAGCGAATCCAAGTGTAAAGTCCTTGTGAACACTATTTTTTGGTCCAACGGTGAATGATATTCTGCGTTAAACTACTAGAATATTGCTGTCTGATACTATTTTCAACCATACACTGCCCAGACTCCTATAAAATTACACAATGTTCTTGTATTTGAAAGTCAACAATGATCGTGTAATTCTCGTAATGTAAAAGATATATTTCTCATCACCACCAGGTGGCATGCACGCGTTCCTGAATGTAAACCCTCGCAGAGGTTGGCGAGGGAAGAGAAACATTAATTTGTTCGAATCACCGCGTCTTCCGTGGGGTTACGGTAAATCCCGGAACAGGAAATACTATCTTGCTGCGGAACTCATTGAGTGGAATTATGGTCCTTCCGGTAAAAACTTGTTCAATGGAGGAAATCTGACTGGCGATTCAGCAGGGTAAATCTTCCATTTTTTCTAATTAATTGATCACATTACGCTGAGTCTATTGTATGCATGATGTAAACGCAGATAATAACGGCCCTAAATGCAGCTGTGCTTAAAGAGTTGTCTCCAAAATTTAAACCCTTAAAACAGGGACATTGTATGTGCTTAATTAAGATGAGTAGTAACCGCTGTTCGAGCATTCATAAAAAATAAGTTCGCAGAGTGTAGAATAGTTCTGCCGGATTGCCATTTTACCTGGATCTAGATTCGATGGAACATGACAATTAAAGTTTGAATTTTTAACCTTTCAGCATCGCGAGCCAGTATTTTACACGAGGGCCAGACCGCATCGGGGGAGTGTATCGAAAGGCTGTTTACGTGGAGTACACTGACGATAGTTTCCGGACGAAGAAAGGAAGGAAAGATAATGAAAAACACCTGGGATTCATGGGACCTGTCATTGCAGGCGAGGAAGGGGAGACAATCGAGATCGTCTTCCGCAACAACGCCGATAGACAGTACTCGGTATATCCACACGGAGTTATGTTTACAAAAGAAAATGAAGGGTTCCTTTACAAAAATCCCAAGAGTAAGTGTGAAGTTTTTGTCTTAAGATCAGACTTCATTCAAACAGTTTTAATTAACATTATAGGCTCCAAGTGTCCCTGTCAGTGTACAGAGTTACACCCCATAGATGCTAAGATCCGTTGCGTGTTAGTTCTTTGCACTTACTGTTAAGTTTCAATGCAGCCATGTAGAAAGTTTACAGGTGTTATTTTGAGCTTCACTCCGACGTAAGGTAAACAAGACTTTACACACATACCCTTCGAAGTTATGGAGTATGTTCGCTCAAAATACCCACAAACGTTTTGAGTTATGTAGTCACGGATTGTCCCAGAAACCATAAACACATTACCACGCACTTTACAAAATCTGCGTATGCGTTCAACTAAAGAGAACCCAGTCCTCACAGAGAATATCACTAGGAGCACGATTTACTCGGCTTATGAACTGCACAGGGATCTGTTACCCTTTGCTTGTCTTAAGAACCGACTAAAATGAGGATCGGATGGCCACAATATGAGAACTTGCCAAGAGCATGTCATTGTTTTCCGAAACCGGGATTCATTGGGATTGATTATCTTCATTGCCTTGATATAGATTTAATATTATGGCCTCTAGATCTCCCGCCTTTGAATCTCCATTACCATGCGTTATGATATTTGAATCTTTCGTTTCAGCAAATCAAACAACCGGGAAAGTAGCACAACCAGGGGAGACAATCACCTACAAGTTTCGGGTCCCCCAGATCATGGGACCTTCACGAGATGACCTCGACTGTTTGACCCACACATATCACTCCGCGGCTGACCCGATCAGAGACGTGCACTCCGGTCTCCTTGGCCCACTCCTCGTCTGCAATAGAGGCCAACTTAGAAAACGGACGGTCAGTCAGTTAAAGATGACACTGTGATGCTAATATTATCGTAATTGTGTATCGTTTTTATCTGTGATGCAAACGTATTGCTAGAAACGTATGTTTCAATTGGACAGTGGTACAAAGAACACGGCTGACATTTTCATTAGAGACCAATGTCTTCATATTTCTATCTACACAATTTCCTTATTATCCCAGAGATACAGACATGTTTTGGTGAGTGTGTGAGTGAGTTTAGGTTTACGCCGCATTCGATCTGCGTAATTGGGAATCGATGACATGTGTCAACCGAGTCAGCGAGCCTGACACCCGATCCCGTTAGTCGGCTCTTACGACAAGCATGGGTTACTGAAGATCATTTCTATCCGGACCTTCATGGGTACGTGTTTTGGAAACTGACTGCATTGTTAACAAATTTGAAATTGTTGTCACCCAACTGGCAACAGAAAAACAACTTGGAAAAACTAGTGTGATCTGTTAGTTGACCGTTCGCCAAGAAGACCACCTTCCATTCCCCATAAAGTTACAATATGTGATAAACCCATGGTCATTCTCGCCTGCCCAGTGATACAGGTTTAGTGTTGTTAAAACGGTTGTTTAAAATACATCATTTCACCCACGAACGTCTTTTTCTTTCAGTCCGGGTTCCTGTTCAGAAGGAGTCGGGACACCTGGTATGGTCGTCTGACCCACCTGTACCTTCTGTTCCTGACAGTGGACGAGAACAGGTCGTGGTACATTGACCACAACATTCAGACTTACACAACGGACCCAGCGTCCGTCAACAAGGATGACCCTGCCTTCTTCGGCTCAAACCGAAAACATGGTAGGTGACAAAAGAGGATCGTTGGTCTGTTAGACATAAGAACGTTGAATAGATATGTAACATGATATATGATATACATTGGTAACAGTATAACCGGCTTCTGACTAGTTTGGTTCTGTTAAAACCAGACTAAACGTTTGTTCTTATGCAAATTGAGTTTATTCAGATTCCACTGTAGCAGTAGTAGCCACAATGACAGGGACAGTGGCGGAATGATATTGTTAAAGTAGAAGCAGTAGCAGAGGCTGTTGCAGTACTAGCATTACTAGTAGTAGCGGTAGTAGGATTAGCAGTAGTATCAGCACTATCAGTATTACTTAGTAGTAGCAGCAACAGTAGTAGCAGTAGTAGTATCAGCTGCAGTAGTACTAGTAATAGTAGTAGTAGTAGTAGCAGCTGTTGTAGTAGTATCAGCAGTAGTAGCAGTTGCATTAATTTCAATTCATTTAGAATCAGGTATGTGTTTTGATGTCTATTGCCAGGAACGGGTATCAATAGAGTTGTTTACATGCCTATGTGTGGAATTCATAAACAGAAGCACCTGCAGTGATACACCAATAGAGTATTGACTATGATATGTCCCTTTCTTTATGACAGCCATTAATGGACGCATGTTTGGCAACCTGGAGGGTCTGGAGATGTGCCAGGGAGATGAAGTTGCCTGGCACATCATCGGCTTTGGGGGATGGTTTGACATGCACGGCGTCAACTTTGACGGACAAACGCTGGATTTCCTTGGGACAAAAGTGGAGGGCAAAGAAATCATCCCTGGCTCGGCCGTCACCCTGTTGTCGACACCAGATAGAGTTGGTCAGTGGCTCATTTGTCAGTGTTAAAACGGGTTTATCGGGACCTGTTATTTCATCATTTTGTACAGGAAACGTTCCTGAATTATTTGGTTATCTCGATCCGAAAATTCAACACCGACGGGTGTTCGGTAGCCTAGTCGTTAAAGCGTTCGCTCGTCACGCCGAAGGCCCGGGTTCGATCCCCCACATAGGTACAATGTGTTAAGCCCATTTCTGGTGCCCCCCGCCTTGATGTTGCTGGAATATTGCTAAAAGCGGCGTAAAACCATAATCACTCACTCACTCACTCACGCAGATGTAATATCATTATTGAAAAATAATCAAGTCTTGAGAGTTGTTATGAGAGATATCATTTAACTCAAAGGTCAAATTTCAGATATATATGGCAATTTTATGAATATTAATCCTGATATGATTATACTTTATCACCCCTTTTTAATCAACATGGCTCTGGTAAGTCCTGTTTATGTCAGACTTCCATTTTGTATGGACGCCCAGGTGGCTGAGTGGGTTAGATGACTGACTTTGTGTGCTGGAGATCATCGATTAGGTGCCTCACTCTGAGAATGCAGGTTCGAATCCTGGATTGGAACCAACCTAACAAAAGTACTAGAATCTGTACTTTTCTGAGAAAATCCACAAAAATATAACATATGTTACATTTAACAACTATCTAAATGACATGTATTCATAGTCCTGTGCATGACAATCAAATATTTGTCTGTCTGTCTGTCTGTCAAAGAAATATTTTTCAGCATTATATAGATCCTGTTCTATCTTTCTCATAGGTAAATGGGCACTTGTATGCCGGACTAACTTCCACTTTAAGACTGGGATGGTGGCTCTGTATGACGTCAAGTCGTGTGGAACCCGGCCGAAACCTTTTGTAGCCAGCAAAACCCGGAAGTATTTCATCGCTGCCGAGGAAGTAGACTGGGACTATGCTCCGATACAGCGAGATCTCGTGACAGGGGAGAATTTGACAGATCCTTCTTTGTAAGTCTAATTGAAACGAAATGTTTATTTCAAATACATTTGAAATAGGTTGGTATTCTATAACAGATCTAAATGTATGGTAAAATATCTTCTTAGCTTTCATGTGTGTAGATACAGAATTTCAGTATGTATATTAAGTATTTTGAAAGTGATTTCATCGATAGTAACTAAAACAGGACAAACTATTCACATAGTCATGAAATATTAGAATGTAAATTATAACTCGAATAATACTGTATTTGGCATAAATATCTGTCATGCAGATATTGGGCTCTTTCTTCAAATTCTAACATGTTACAATATGGAAGAAGCTGCATATCCTTGGAGTCTATTATTATTTTTACTGTCTAATCATATCGAGGAACGCTTTGCATGATCTCAATCACTAACTGGTCCAGAATCTATTATTGACAAGGGGTCGTTAATTAGCTGGAATGAAACCCGTGATGATCCGGCTTAGAATTTGTCTTCAGTAACCCATGCATGTCGTAAGAGGCAACTAACGGGATTGGGCGGTCAGATTCGTTGACTTGGTTGGCACATGTCATGGTATCCCAATTGCGTAGATCGATACTCATGCTGTTGATCACTGGTTTGTTTGATCCAGACACAATTATTTACAGAGCGTCGCCCTGTAGCTGGCATATTTGATGTGTGCACACACAAGCACAATCAAGAATTAACTTCTAAGAACGACTCCGAATGCTCTTCCCTTATTTTTCAGACCAGGGCACTTGTTCGTGAAGGATGACGACTATTTCATTGGTAGCACATACAAGAAGGCTGTATACCGAGAGTACACAGATGCCACATTCAACACTCGTAAAGCCCGCACAGCGAAACAGGAACACCTTGCTGTCCTCGGACCTGTCATAAGAGGTGAGGTTGGGGATATCATTGAGGTAGTTTTCAAGAATAAGGCCACAAGACCCTACTCCATTCATCCTCAAGGTGTCCGGTACGACAAAGCCAATGAGGGGTCGCTTTACAACGACGGAACCAGTCAGAAAGGTGACGACGGAGTACTTCCGGGTCAAACATTCACCTACAGATGGGAGGTGCCTAAAAGAGCTGGTCCAGGAAAGAACGACCCTGATTGCATATCCTGGATGTATTATTCGTCCGTGAACTCTGTCAAGGACATGAACAGCGGGCTGGTTGGCCCGTTGATCATCTGCAGCTCCGGTACGCTGAGTTACGATGATGCAAGACGTGACGTCGATCGGGAATTCGCCATACTCTTCTTCGTGTTCGATGAAAACGACAGCTGGTACCTTAAGGACAATGTTGACAGGTTCGCACCACAAAGAACGGATCTTCAAGACGCCGAGTTCCGAGCAAGCAATTCCATGAATTCCATTAACGGTCGTATCTATGGTAACCTGGATGGTCTGGTCATGGATGAAGGAGACTGCGTTGATTGGTTCATACTTGGACTTGGTTCAACATTTGACTACCACCCTGTTCATTTCCACGGGCAGACTTTCCTCTCGAGGTCCGACAAAGTTCACAGAGGTGACGTCATTGAGGTATTCCCTTCGACGACGCAGGTGGTGACAATGCTAACGGATAATCCGGGCACCTGGATCCTGCATTGTCACTTCAGTGAGCATGTGAAGAGCGGCATGGAGGTGACGTATACCATTCGCCCGGCACCATAGTACTCAACGTGAGCGAGTTAGGTTTAACGCTGTGAACAGTATATCAATTGCATGACGGCGTGTCTAAAAATGGGGGTGGGGTATGTGTCAAAGCAGGAAGGTCGGGCCGGTACACACTTCACTTACTGTAACGTCTGAGTGAGTTTAGTTTTACGTCGCTTTTAGCAATATCGCGACGGGCGACGGTAGTTCTGGGTTTCACACATTGTTCACTTGTGGGGCATCGATCTCGGGTTTTCGGCGTGATGAGCGAACGCTTTAACCACTAGGCTAACCCATCGCCCCTTGTAGCGTCCGATATCACAGGTATCGCATAATATTTCGTGTGATGTTAACATACAGTCATGTATTTCAGAGTTCTGAGTTGAACAACCGGTTTTTTATCGTAGACAAATCGATAGTTTTGTGGATATATGTTGCTGTTATCAGCTGTCTCACGTCATAGTCAGTCATTCATAGTATAAAAGAGTATGCATGTTCCGTATTTATCAAAAGCAGTCAGATAGTGTTCGTTCAAGATGTTAGAAACACGAAATCCATCATGTTTTGCGAGTAGTGTGTGTGAGTGAGTTCACGTCGTCGTTCAGTAGTTTGGTGTAATTAGAGTTCATGTAGTTTGATGTATGAATCAAGTCAAATAGAATATCGTGACGTATGAATGTTAATTTCTAATATAATATAATCTATAAACAATCGAATAGAGCTCATTTCCAACCGTCATCTCTCATTTAAAATGTTAAAGATATGTTTGCAACATTTATTACATAGATAAAGCAGAATTATTATTGATATCAAACTCAATTTTGCATAATCATAACTTTTACTTTGTATATTTGTATGAAATGGATACTTAATCAAATTTTATATATTTTATTAGTGTTTTGTCCCATGTCCTGATTGCTTGTCAAATCCATTTTGGAATATTATGTTTTTTGAGAAATATTTATATGATCCAAGAATATTCTGTGATAATGATTTTATATGAATATTTATTAGATACAAACGTGTTATGATATGTGTTGTGATTGATGATAAGTGTYTTATATGATATCAGATTGTTATATGTTCACTGATATCATTCACATGATATTTAATTTCATTTAGTTTTATAAAAAAACAAACAAATATATTTCCAATGTTGGTTGTTATAAGAAACACGGGAAGAAGATAATATTTACAGCATACTATTTACGTAAACTGGAAGGCGAAGGAATATGATATCGCATGTAAACTGACGTTTAAAAGAAAATCTACACCCATATTTGGTGGTCTCTGAAAATGACACAAACATGGTAGTGCCAACCAGTGGGAATATCATGCCGCTGTTTAACATAGATACACCACTTAGAACTGTACACTGACTCCCACCCTTCTCTCTCCGGACGTTCTATACACTACATTAAGAATGGTTGGTTGTTTAACGCCGCACTCAGCAATATTCCAGCTATATGGCGACGGTCTGTAAATAATCGAATCTGGACCAGACAATCCAGTGATCAACATCATGAACATCGTTATAGCGAATGGGATACGATGACATGTGTCAACCAAGTCAGCGAGCCTGACCACCCGTTCCCGTTAGTCGTCTCTCACGACAAGCATGGGTTACTGAATATCATCTCTAACCAGGACCTTCACTACTACATTAAGGAGGCAGACAGACCTCAACACTTATTATATTTGAACACCTCAAAGAAATATATTCCATGAAACAAATTACCTATACTGTTGCATAATGTGCACTCATAACGTACGGGATTGACAATAGTCCATGGAATAAATCTCTTAGGCTAAGATACTGATGCATAATGTGCAGTCATAACTTACTGGATTGACACTAGTCCATGGAACAAATCTATTAGGCTAAGCTACTGTTGCATAATGTGCAGTCATAACTCACTGGATTGAAAAAAAGTCCATGAAACAAAGTATCTATACTGCTGCATAATGTGCAGTCATAATACAACGGATCGACACATAGTTCATGAAACAAGTGTCATGTAAAACCTTCTACTGAATTTACTTTGGAATGATACATGAATTGAATGACGTGTACTGCTACATAGTGAGTGAGTGAAAAGTCAGCATCAGCAACACTTTGGGTATATCGTGATGAGATACTGCTACAAAACTTAAATTGAGTTGACACATAATACATGGAGCAAATCGTAATTATATCTACTGAATAAACATTGCATTGACACATAGTTCATGTAAATGAAGAAATATAGTACATAACTACTGAATTTACATTGGATTGACACATAGTTCATGAAGATCAACGCATATACTACTATGAATTTACATTCGATTGACACATAGTCCATGAAGATCAACGCATTTACTACTACGAATTTATATTCGACTGACACATAGTCCATGAAGATCAACGCATATACTACTATGAATTTGTATTCAACTGACACATAGTCCAGAAGATCAACGCATATACTACTACGAATTTATATTCGACTGACACATACTCCATGAAGATCAACGCATATACTACTACGAATTTATATTCGACCGACACATAGTTCATGAAGATCAACGCATATACTACTACGAATTTATATTCGACTGACACATAGTTCATAAACATCAACGCATATACTATGATTTTACATTGCATTGACACATAGTTCATGAAGATTAACGTATATACTACTATGATTTTACATTCGATTGACACATAGTCCATGAAGATCAACGCATATAATATTATGATTTTACATTCTATTGACACATAGTTCATGAAGATCAACGCATATACTACTATGAACTGACATTGGATTTACACATAGTCCATGAACATCAACGCATATACTACTATGAACTTTTTGGATTGACACATAGTTCATGAAAAAGAGGACATATACTATTACTGAATCTACATAGCATAGGCACACAGTACAAAGCTTGTAGCACTCTTTAGAATTCATTTCTTCCCGCAAATATCTATTGCTAAGGTTTACCACAGACACTGAATACAAAGTAATGCCTAACACATAACTCCTTCAATTGCACGCCCCTCGAGTCATACCGTCATCACGAATATCAAATTCAACATCCCATCAGTAAATGGTTTACCTCAGCAGGCGGCTGGTTGAAATTACGTGTAAGATATTTACAGGCTCCACAAAGAGAACAAAATCACCGTAGGATTCCAATGTCCTTTCATTCACTTCAGCAGTAAGTGTAATTACCCTCTCGTAAACATCAATCACGGAAAATCCATATTATGTATACTATTGCATCCACAGATCAGGTGATGAAGTATAGCGCCAATAACCATCCCACATTGCCATGTTTTCAATGTAACATCACATTCATTCCGCCGACTGCTTTAGCCAGTAGATAACGGAACATCCCAGCTGCGGTTATAACAACGAATTGAATGACTTTCCGAGTCTGCATTAATCTGACTAACAAATACAATTGCAGAAGGATATTAATGTCCATCACTATAGATTATACGGACAGGCTTTTCTAAACAATGACCGCATAATGAGATAGCGGTGAAAATTATTTAGATCTAAAGTATGGCTATTCAAAGGATTCATTGAACATCACTACACCTGCTTGTTATCGGTGAAGAGTGGACACAGAATGTGGTATATTTATTACCTTTCTATTGTTCTACTCAAGTATATAAGGCACGGGGAATATTTATACCAGCATACACCAGCATCTACATCCGCATCATGTTGTAAATACTCTTTCGAAAAGACCTTTGCTATTTGGTTTGTTTCAGACAAGCATTTTAGTTGGTTAAGTCTCTGTTAACACTCAGAATGTGGATAGCTATAGTCCTCTATTCACTAATTCACCTTAGTTATGGGCATCCTATTCACACGAGTAAGACTATTGGAAGAACCCGAGTAATCAACATAGCTGCTGTCGACATTGACTGGGACTATGCTCCGCTTGGCAACCTTGTCAACAATGATCCGTGAGTATGAGTTAGTAGATCGATGCTCATGATGTCAATCACTGGATTGCCTGGTCCAGACTCGAGTATTTTGCGTACCGCTGTCATATACCTGGAAAATGAGTGCGGCGTTAAACAAAAACGAGAGAGTATGAGTAAACAGCTTTTTAATCTGTTGATGTGTCTTCCCAGAAGTAGTGGTTATAACGAAAACATGAAGGACAATCAATTTCGACTATCGCAATGACACAATAAGAGAAAATGATTTCCATGTTTCCTGCCTTTACCTATTTAAGCATTGTTTTCAAAACTATTAGACGAAACGCTTGTTTTAGAGTTAAATATGCGTTCCTCAAACTAATCATTTAGCTATTATCGAAACGGTTACCCTGGCTTAAGGGACCATGTAACAACTGATCTCGTCCTCCTATACAACAATACAAGTGGAAATATCGTCATATTACATATAGATAATGACATATAGATAAAGTTAATTATAGTAAGTAAAGGTAAATATGTTCAGAAAAAACAAAGTGTTCCTTGACTTCCACTCACTAGTGTACATGCATAGTCTGAGTTTCACCGACAATTTGAAACATCTCCTTTTCAAAACCAATAAATGGTCGAAATTGTTAAGTTTTGAAATGAAAAAAAGCCCTGCTTTTAATTCATTGCGTCGAATTATAATGCTTTCTTACTGGTATTTTGATCACCCAGCTGCAGCTCAAATAGAATCCTTATCATCTGAACTTGTGACTATTTGACTATTACAATACAATGAATACCGAAAGTCTGGCAAATATAACTTTTACATGTCGGTAGCTAGGGTTTAGAGGAATGTAAAGATTTATGTATAAAACAGCATATTGATTCGACTAGATGTACCTGCTGGTTCCCGAATTTACACGCTGAAGTGTGCAGACAAACATTCAAATGGTGAATAATATATAGCACCTCACGCTACGTTATTGACACGTGTTTTTCATAAATCGATCACTTAATCGTATCTTGAGTAACTGACAAGGGGTGAGAGCGTTTTGGACATTTACTGTTTATATTAAAATGGAAACGCTATCTTTATTATCTTTCAGATGTTCAGGGCATCTTCATTATGAAAACATATGTCATAGAAAGGATACATGTCTCATATCAACGTGAAAAATACAATACCATTGGGAACTAGTCGATTATCATTCAGAGTGTGTTGTTCCGTAGTTTAATATACAACCCGTCGATAGCATCATTATGTAAATCCATCAAAGGACTCACTAAGCGGTGTATCATATAACATATGACACAATAACGATCGATACACTGTCCTTCACACGTATAGGGCAGTATCTTTTTATGCAGATATGCAATCGTTCAGTGCATGTATTTCGCAAACGTATTATTTGACTCACCATTTATCCTTTTAGCATATCCTTTGAAATACAACCATCTAGTTTGTGCTCAATCCTTGTATTTTGCTATCCTATATATGAAACGTCCTCGGATGTTTTAGTTTGAAAATACTTCAAAACGCCATGCTCATTCCTTTAACTTCTATTTGTAATTAGACCTTTGAAATTTTTCATTTGAATTCATTCGTTGATGTTCTATTCCAGAATTGCAAATAACTTCATCCAACGAGGTCCGAATCGTATAGGCAGCAAATACTCAAAGGTTGTATACCGTGAATACACAGATAACAGCTTCTTGTATCAAGCTCCGAGGCCTGCCTGGTTGGGCTACCTTGGTCCCGTGTTCAGGGCGGAGGTCGGAGACACAATCCTCATCAGATTCGCCAACCTGGCCTTCAGATGCAACCAATCCTTCACCCTACACTCTCATGGAATCTTCTATTTGAAGAATGCTGAAGGTGGGTGACTGCGACTGGAACGGGCATGCATGTAGAAATTTAGGGTCGAGGCAGCCGTTAAAATAATGCCAAAGGTCCGGGTTTGATTCCCTACATTGTGTGAATAATTTGAAGGGTCTGACTTTATGTTTGTATCTATCTCTCTATCGATCGTCAAATGTTTGAGACAAAATCCGTAAACCAATCAAGAAATATCCTTGGAGCAGGGCCATAAAATATTCTGAAGTAAACGAAATATTAAGATTTATATGCAGTGGCTTACAAATTTAAATACGAGATCATTTATTAGAATTGCTTGCTGTTTTCAAAAGTTAAATATAATTTTAAAGCATGCAAGTAATCTGACAAAGAAATGGTGAACCGATGTCAGGAGTTAAAAATCAGTTAACTTGTACTTGTGTGTAACGTTCACAGTATGTGTGAGTAACCCACACATACACCGTCGGGAATAACTGTTAATTTTATGCAGTCTTAATGAATCTTTTACAATTAATCAAGATTATTCTACTTGCTTAAATGGTAACGTAAACGGCGCATAAGCAGTTTTGAATAATAAAATATGAAGGCTTCATTATCAATACAAAGTTGCTTTGAAAAAACTTCTGTGTATTGTCGAAGGTATACTATTGACCTGAATTGTTAAATCGGATAGTCGTTAATGCGGACAGTTTCTAAAGTACATTTTTTTTGCAAGGGGATGTACTGTGAGCAGACGTGCCATTGACATTAAAGCCTAGTAGTTAAGTGTTCGCTCGTCACGCTTAAGACCCGGGTTCGATTCCCCACATGGGTGTAATGTGTGAAGCAAATTTCTGGTATCCCCGTGGCGATATTGCTTGAATATTGCTAAAGGCGGCGTAAAACCATACTCACTCACTCACTATAAGTAGCGTAAACCTAAACTCACGCAATCACTCATTTAACTACAGGGGCGCTCTATGAGGACAACACAAGCGGCAATGACAAGCTGGACGATGCTGTGGCCCCTGGCCAGGTGTATGCGTATGAGTGGGTTGTTCGAGAAACGTTTGCCCCGACGGCCGAGGATGAGAACTGTCTCCCCTGGGCCTACCACTCGCATCGTGTATCTACCAGGGACGTAGACGCCGGTCTCGTGGGCATGTTCCTCACGTGCAAGAGAGGTACGTGTTTTTGTGTTTTGTTAGGAGTGAGTACTAGGAATGGAAACTCAGAGATTTCAAACTGACTTTTGGCTACCAGTGTTCGTTCTGTTCCTATATTCACGGAATGCCAGGCAGGGTAACATCAAGTACCCACTTTTGGTACGGCATACTGGGGACAGGCGATCTATCCACTAGTGGCACTACACAGCGGGGACACATTTTGTGTCATTTTCACTGATCCATCTATTTAGTTTTCATGGCTGTTTTTAGCTTACGCCAAATGGAATCGGGTTATCGGATAATCGTAAATAATTGTTCTACTCACGTTGACGTGTATATTTAAACCAACGTCAGTAACCATTATGCATAATCAAAATATATGTTCACATTTTCCGCGTCTTTCATTCTTGACAACGGCCATTGTTTCGAACAGCCGTGTATGATGTGTGGCCTTTTGAGTTGGTGTTCTTGATGATTAAAAGAGTGTCCCTCATTTCTTCAAAGACGGCAGGGTAGTTTAATGGTAAATCGTGCACTGAAGGTCCGGAAAGACGAATCCTCACATGGTTACAAAGTGTGAAGCCCATTTCTGGTGTCCCTCGCTGTGATATTACTGGAATATACTCATACTCACTCACTCACTCATGAACATCGTTTAAACCATGTCCTTGTGTCAGGTGTTATGACTACTTTCCAGGAACTCTCGACTCCAGTGGCCGTCGACGTGACGTTGACAAGGAGTTCATTATCTACCAAGACGTCGTCGACGAACAAAAGAGTTGGTGTATTAGAGCCAGCATTAACAACTGCATGAACGTCACCGAGTGTACACGACTTCTCGACAACGAGGACGCTGCCTTTGCTGCCTCAAACACCATGGCTCACATAAACGGCTACGTGTACGGCAACCTCCCGGGCCTCGTGGTGAAGGTTGGCGAGAGAGTTGTGTGGCATTTCTTCTCTCTCAACGTCGGTCTACAGAGCGCCCACATCAACGGACAGGTTTTGTTGGTTCAAAATCACAGGTAAAGTCGCAGTTTGTATCTGTGAGCTTATTCACAGGGGTCGATCATCCATGTGTGAGGTGTGTTGCTATTGTGTGTTTTCAGCCGTAAGGATGGATCCGGGTTAAAATTGGTCTTTAGCAACCCAGCTTGTAAGTGGCGACCAACGGGATCGGGTGGTCAGGCTCGCTGAGTTGGATGGCCTATGTCATCGTATCCCAATTGCGTAGATTGATGCTCATGCTGTTGATCACTGGATTGTCTGGTTCAGACTCGATTATTTACAGCTGCAATATGTCTGAGTGCAGTGTTAAGCTAAAAACAATATAATAGAATACGGATTAGAATTGTCTTCAGCAACCCATGCTTGTCGTAAGAGGTGACCAACAGGGTCGGGTGGTCAGGCTCGCTGACTTTGCTGATGAATATCCTGATTGTGTAGATAGATTTGCATGATGCCAATCAACGGATTGTCTTGTCCAGACTCGCTTCTTTACAGACCGCCGTCATGTAGCCAGGCAATTGCACAGTGCGGCGTTTAACAACAAGCACATGCGTCGTGATGCTGCTAGCTGATAAAAGCGCCGTAAAATCTCAGATTTGTTAACAGATATATCTCAAACCAGACAACCATCGTGTCCCGACTGCTTGCCCTGTTATTCACAGGGTGCCGACATATAGCTTGGTGACTGCGGCAGTAAATAACATTCAATCACACACGTAATATGTAACGAAAGTCGTTTTTGAGCAACTATGGTTTACCAGAATAATAGTGAAACACTTATATCCTTGTGAAACATATATATCTTCTAATCTAATATAATCCAGCCTTGAGCGAGTGGAACTTTACGCATCCGTTAAAAACATACCGACGGGGGTACCTAAACACTGGGTTCCTTTGAACCCAAGAAGCGGTAGACTAACGCTTAGTCCCTGAATATACATAATTTTGATAGTAACAAATAAACCCAATTAAACTGAAAAGGAGCCCAAGTGAGTTGGGAGATTCAGGGGGAAGCCCGAACCTGAGGAAATCGAGACTTGCTTCATCTAGGGCTTTAACTTTGCCGGGAGGGCTAGGCAGTAGGGAAAATAATGTGGTCCAGGGACTGGGAGACTACGGTATAATCTGTTATACTTTATGGGGGATGCCACCTCCCCTGGGTCCACATACAACAATTAAACCACAGCCCCTGGTTTACTGTGGAGCAGAGCAATAAAAACGATCAGTTAACATCATAAACATAGCCAGCTTGAAACATAACCCAGGTTACCTGTCTCCCTGCAATCTGTCCGGCAGTTTCCCGTAGGCCTGGTCATTGAGTAGTGACACAGGCACCTGCTGTTTCACTGTGTCAAGGTGTTCAACATTAACAGGGGCTTTCATTACCACGAGGTGACCAGCGGTCATGGTTCGAACTGGACAGTATAACTGTGACACCTTAGACCGGGTTGAGTGATGCCGAACATTATATCCATGTGAAAGCAGATATATACAGCTTGTTGTTACGCTGCACCGATAGAATTACCGTTTAGAAATGACCTGTCCACAGATACAGGCATATCTGGTATCATAATTGGTTCTGAATTGTGAATGAATGATGAATAGAACTAGATCGAGGGACGTTAAAATTATTTGAAAGTATGTGTTAGAATATTTCAAATTCAATTTTTATAATTACACCAATTAGAATACTCCGATGGTCTTTTTCACAGCCGAAGCGGTAGTGCATGTACGTTCGTATTGCAAAATTATAAGTAAGGACAGTGAGCCAGCCAATGTGTGACGCATATTTCTTGATACCACCGGACCCAGTTAATTTTACTAATGTATAACTAAAACTGATGTCCAAATTCATTTACCGATTCACTTGATATTTATCCATTGCTAATGAAAATAGCCCTATGTCACATTTCCTTTGTTTCGTCAACAGTATTTTTGGGCAATTTACTTTTGTGTATGGAGACATGTAAGCATATAACTATGAGTATATGCAGTGTGTGAAATGAGCCCCGTCCGACCACCCGAGACGGGCTAGATTTCTGACGGACGGTCTAGATTTGCAGCTAGCCAGCCCGGTGATCTGGTAAAGTCTTTAGATAGTATGTTCCATACATCTGAGTAAATTCACCATGTTTTACAAATCTATAATAATCTATTTTTCAAATTGAGCGTTGCATTTAGACTTGACAATTACCGTTTGAATATTAAACTATTGAATCGCAAGCTCAAAGCACTGCGTTGACATGAATTATCACTAAAACAGCGACACCTATCGATGCGCGGAATCGGATTTCTCTGATAATGACTGTTGTGAATAGACTGTAAGATAGTAAATACATGTCTCAGGTTTATGGAATTATTCATTGTAACCAAAAATTGAGTTATTTTCTTTGGAGTGTCTGTATTTTTGGACTGGTAACATTTTGAAGTTACCAACTCTGGCCCCGATTTCTCGAAAAAAACTTACGTTTTTACTCAAGAGTTTGACAATTTGAAACAGCTGATTTTTTAACTGAACTGCTTTTTTTAATAACAAAAGCCCAAACAACTTAAGTAGCCTATCTACCCAACTCAAATTGTCAACTATGTTTGAGTGTAATATCGATTTCTGTTCATTCTGGGAAATGAATTTTCCTGCTTTTTCTCAAATTTGAGTAAAACTCTTACTTAAGTCAAAACTCAGACTTCAGTTTGTTTCGAGAAATTGGGGCCTCATGTCTGGCTGGGTTTTTATCTTATTTCATACACTGGTATATGATCAGTTCTTAATGTCCTTCATCAGCAATAAATATACAACAGGTATATTGTTTTTTTAACTTTTTTTTCAGAATGAACACAGTCACGTTTTATCCGGCTACGTTCCGGTCAGCGCTGATGATACCCGAAAATCCGGGCGTCTGGCTCTTTGCGTCGAGAATCGCTACCTGGTACAGAAGTGAGTAACACACCAACAATCACACATAGTGTCTCATTATTAATTTGTAACTTCAAGTTATGATATTTTATACTTGTCCCTTACCGACAACGTATATCTTGTACTAACTATTATAATAGCAGCAGAGAATTGTTATCTCTGAGATCCACAAGCTTCTTGATACAGTGACTCCCCCTTATTCAGGACTCCGTTAATCCAGAAAACCGTCTTTTAGAGCCGACTATTGAGAGTCTTGTGGTTACGACATGGTGCTCATGCTGTCAACCCCCTGCACATAGTGTTTACGGGTTGGGATAGCAAAGCTGTAACATGGCTGACTGCATCAGTAAGAATAAACTCTTCCGTCACATGTCTGTGCTTGAATAAATGTACTTATCTCTGTTATTATCTTTTGTCTTGACAAAAATGGCGATCGTTCAGAATCAGCCACTGTGTTATCATCATCCCCATCGTTAAATTGTTGTTTATATTATCATTAGATGGCATGCAAGCATTCGTCCTCGTTCAACCGAGACAGAAAGGCGGTTACGGTTCCCTGACGCCCTACTATTCCGCCATTGACTTCCTGTCACATGACCACTTGCCGGGGTTATCTGTCCATAGTGGACATTCTGGGAGTAACCTCCCTTACCACGACGACATCCATGCAATCAAGCGGTACTTCATCGCAGCAGAGAAGGTGGTGTGGGACTATGGTCCGTCCGGTCAGGACTTGTTCTTTGGAGGATCGCTGACGAACCCCAACAGGTGATTCTTGACATGAGTGAGTGAGTGAGTTATTATTTAACGTCACATCGGCAATATTGCAGCCAATATCGTGACGAGAACATATTTGACATTGAAATGAAGTATGTATATTATAAAAACCTGTCGACGAAGGGGTGTAAAACAACTAGAATATCACAATTAGAATTAACAACTAGCGTGGAAGGTTAAA
>VKKT01001306.1:75417-85862 GCA_008038995.1 Haliotis laevigata | reverse complement strand
GTACCCATGTGGGGATTCGAACCCGGGTCTTCGGCGTGACGAGACAACGCTTTAACCACTAGTCTACCCCACCGCCCCAGTTATTCATAAACACATGCTCAAGATATAGGCCAAGCGACTTTTTTTGCAGAGGTTTCTTGTTGAGGCGGAAAGTGTTTTGATGCTTCTATTTAACCTCGGTCCGACTTGTCGACATTTAGATCTGTATTATACAGTTGTCTCTACTGTGCTGAAGACCACCATTCAATGTTTCCTTTCTGTGCAGGGAACGTTACAGTTGGTAAGTTCGCCCGACCTGGCGAGACCGTGGTGTACAGGTTCCAGGTGACCGACAGCGTGTCCCCCACCGAGGACGACCCTCCTTGTCTCACGTACACGTACCACTCCGCTGTGGACGTCGTCAGAGATGTGTACACTGGCCTCATCGGACCAGTGGTCATCTGTAAGAAGGGACACAGCTTTGACTGGAAGTCCGAGGTATATTTTTGTCAGTTTTCTTAGTTGATGAGTACTAGTGTGACCGCGCCACGGTTTGTTTGTTGTTTAACGCCGCACTCAGCAATTTCCCAGCTACATGTATATGGCGGCCGTCTGTGAATAACATCGCCTGGACCAAACAATCCAGTCATCAACAGCGTGAGCATCTACTTACACATTTGATATTCGATAACATGTGTTAACCACGTTAGCGAGCTTGACCACCTGATCCCGTTAGTCGCCGCTTATGACAAGCGTGGGTTGCTGAAGACCAATTCGAACCTGGACCTTCACGGGTACTGAGCCACGGCTCTTACGATTTCTTTTCTAATTTCATAACGCTTTGAGTGAACGAATAAGTCATTGAGTTAGATGAGGAAGTAAGTGAGGTGACAAAGGTGGGTCTGGAAACATAATACCAGTGTGTATACTGTTTGTCAGCATCATAAAATACATACGTAAATGATCAGGTTAAAACATGCGCAAAACAAAATGTACGTATCTAAAGTACCGATGATAGGTCACATGACATAAGATACAATACATCGATTTAATATATTTACAAGAAATATATGAATATAATCAGAGACCATTCACCTGATCTGCACAATGCCTCTAGCTTATATATTTCTCCCTAACAATATCATATTTTCGTTGCCTGAGATTTAAAACGAAATAATTCGGGGTTCTGAGAATGTGAACATAGAAAATGAAAGTACAGTACCCGTATAGAAATCGTATTGCTCCCAAATTAATGGAGGTACGTATAGCTGCCGCAGAGTAACGTTACACCCTGCTGTTACTAAATATTCTTGGAATTATTATGTTCCATAACAGTAGTCCAAAAAAGTGTGGTGGCGGTGTGCTTTCCGTCTCATCACGCACCCATCTGTTCAAGTGCAGTGTTAACGTGACTGGCTTACTTATTACGTTGACCTTCACCCCTGCAGGTTGGACCGGGGCACTGGAGCAGTACTGGGTCCCCCACAGACCGGGAGTTCTACCTCTTGTTCCTTACCCTCAACGAAAATGAGTCGTGGTACATTGACGAGAACATCCAGAGATTTGCTCTGAATCCCGCCAGCGTCGACAAGACAAATGCTGGATTTAGACTCTCAAATACCATGTTCTGTGAGTTGTAAAGAGATGCGATAAATTATTCTTGTAAAGACTATCATGAATGTAAGACTCGCAACCATGGTAGACTCCGATGAGTGTGAAATTTTTTATATGATATCAATCGATCTCATGTCGACCTATGAAGACTGAAGTTAAATCTGGTCACCGACCAACGCTTTAATCTGATAAGAATAAAACGTGCCAAAGGGCTCAGATAGTTACGGTCGTAATAGGGCTCAGATGGTGAAGGGAGTCGAAAGGTTCAGATTGTGAATGATACCCAAGGGTTCAGACGGTAAGGTTCGTCACAGGGGGTCTGAGGGCTCAGACAGTAAAGAGTTCTGAGGGTACAGATAGTAAAGATATCTACTGGCTCAGACAGTAATTCGTCAAGGAATCCGAGGCTGCAGATAATCATAACTGTCAAATGGCGCAGATAATAAAGGGTGTCATCCCTCATCACTATCACGACCGTCACGTACCAGCAAACAGGGCCATCAGTCGTACTGGACCAACAGTATTTTCTATACAAAGATCACCATTTAAACACATGATCGCTGTAATTCCGTTTGAACTACCCAGAATGTGTCCTGTCTACTTTTACACGTAAGGCAGATTAAATCTGTTCATTTAACAATTTAACACAATTCATGTATACTGCAGCGATAAATGGCCGAACCTTCGCCAACTTGCAAGGCCTGGACATGTGCGTCGGCGATCACGTCACATGGCACGTGTTTGGCCTTGGTGCTTTCCGGGACAACCACGGCGTCAACTTCAACGGTCAAACACTGGAAGTTGACGGCAACCACGTGGAGGGGAAGGTCATCATTCCTGGGTCCGGGGTTACTCTCCACTCCATTCCGGACAGTGTTGGTCAGTATGGTAGCTGGTCGTTTGTTAAAAATAGACGCCCGATAAACCAATTCCTTAGTTTGTACAGACATGTCAGTTCATTTACCTGGATGTTAGATATCGATAAATAAAATAACATATTATATACATATCATGTCACAACTCTGGTAAATGATAACTGTTTTGGGATAAACAGAACCTTTTTTTGGTGTTTTTTTTAATAATCAGAACAACAACCAAATATTTTTTGTTAATTATTTGTTATCACTTGACATTTTTTGTTAGAAAATAATGTTCTACGAAAAGTTATTTGTTGATTGGATTTAAGGCCTTATTATGTGTGTTACTTGTTCTTGTGGACACATTTTGCAGGAGTAGCAGGAAATCAAAGATTTGAAATTATTTAAATTTGAAATCTTTTGTATGCTCATGCTGAAAAAGACTTTTGTACAACTTACATGAATCTTAACCCTGATCTGTCATGTAAAAATTTCACCCCCCAGCCTTTGTGGTATTTGCCGAGCTAATCTGTAGGAACAGGAACAAAGAATGAACACCAAGCTCCCAGGAACTTATCTAATGTCCTATCTATGTACTATGTTTTTAGGCCGGTGGTCAGTACATTGTCGCACCAACTTCCACTACACAAACGGCATGGTTGGCCTGTACGACGTCTTCTCTTGTGGTGCACATCACTCCCCGCAGTGGGGGCATCATCGACATCATGTGCGACGTTACTACATTGCCGCTGTTGAAGCTGTGTGGGACTACGCCCCAGTCTTGACAGACCTGGTCACTGGACTCCCTCTCACCAACACCTCGCTGTGCGTATCTCCCATCTGTACTAAGAATTTGTTTTCGGGTCCCGACGCGCATATCATTCGTAGCGCTACGACATTCATATGCTTATGAGTTACGTCAGGTCGTAACCTTACGGACGCTTTCTATTGTGGATCGTGACCCTGGACCGTTATCTACCAAGCGTTGTAACGCTACGACAGGCATAAGTCTATGTTGATATATGTAGTTCGCATAGTCGTAGTGCTGCGTGAGTGAGTGAGTATGTTTTACGCCGCTTTTAGCAATATTATAGCAATATCACCAGCAATGGTCTTCACACATTGTACCCATGCGGAGAATCGAACCCGGGTCTTCAGGGTGACGAGCGGACGCTTTAACCATTAGGCTACCGCACCGCCCCCAATTGCTACGTAAGCTTTGATGACTAACGTTCATTGCAAGACGTTTATTCACAAAGCTATAACATAAGACAGCCATATGTCTAATGGGAATTTATAGAGTAATATAATTTTTTGTACCTAACAAAGGTCGTAGCTGCAGAACGTTTTGCGGTCCTGGACACGGGTTCGTTGAATGTGTGTACATGTATATCGAAATAACTGTCTGCTATTACGTTTATCATGAATGATTTCCTTTCTTCTTGCAGTGACGGATACAAGTTCATCAAAGGAGGCCCAAATTTTATCGGCAGTAAATATAAGAAAGCCTTGTACCGTCAGTACACAGACAGTACCTTCACAACACAAGTACCACGTGGACCGGAACAAGAACATCTGGGAATTCTGGGACCGTTTATCAGAGCGGAAGTAGGGGACACCGTTGAGGTTGTGTTCAAGAACCTGGCCTCCAGGGCCTTCTCGATCAATCCCCAGGGATTGTTTTACAACAAGGCCAGCGAAGGTGCACAGTATCAAGATGGTAGCGCCTTCACTGGAGACAATGCGGTACCGCCAGGTCAGACGTTCGTGTACCATTGGGAGGTACCCAAGAGGTCAGGCCCTGGCAAGAATGACCCCAACTGTATCAGCTGGTTGTACCATTCATCCGTTGATTCCACCAAGGACATCAGTAGTGGTTTGGTCGGACCTCTAGTAATATGTAGACCTGGGGTGTTGAATGCTTACGGTAAACGTACGGACAAGATAAACCGCGAATTTGCTCTTCTCTTTCTAATATTTAACGAAAATGACAGCCATTATCTGCAAGAAAATGCTGCGACGTTTGCACCTAACCGAACCAACCTTGGCGACGACGATTTTGAAGACAGTAATGAGATGCACGCTATCAATGGACTTATTTACGGGAACGTTCGTGGATTAACCATGACGGAGGGAGAGACTATCGCCTGGCATATTCTTGGTCTCGGGAGTTCTGGCGATATTCATCCTATCCACTTCCATGGACAGACGTTTATACACCGCACCGACAAGGCCCACCGCAATGATGTCATTGAGGTTTTTCCTTCCACAACTGAGACGGTTGAGATGTTCACTGATAACCCCGGTACGTGGCTGGTCCATTGCCACCTGGGGGATCACGTGAAGTTTGGAATGGAAGCTGTTTACACAATCAATCCGAAAAATAGTATTATAGGCCCACGTAATGTCAATCACTTTTTATTCCGACCAAATCATTATTAACTGAACCAAAGATTCCTTACAAATCACGGATAACATAAGACATCATAGTTTTTTGGCGGCGCGGATATTGCATCTAAGCAATTGATACTTAATTATGTATGAAATGGATTACTTTTGTAAAAGAGGATTACCTTTGTAAAGCGTTCAATCAATTCTGAGTAAGAAATATCTGTCAGTTGATTTGATCAATTTGAAAATATCTGAAAGTTGCATTATTACATCCAATAAATTGACAGCAGTGACGGTTATGAAAAGTCAGTTTTCAAAGAATGCCCTTTTAAGGTCGTATGTTTTTGATATACATAAATGTAAAACTTTTTAAATTTAAAAGTATACATAATCATAAATTATACATAGTGTTTCTTTAAATTATAGTAATGGTTAAATATACCCAAACAAGTTAAACATAAGCATTTTTTAGTTTTCATTAACACTAAAACAAACCCGGTACACTTTCTTTTGCTCTCAATATTGTTTTTGAAAGGTTTAAAAAAAGAAAAAAAACATTGCAAGAATATTTATTAGATGTTATTGTAAGGTTCAATTCGAATCTCCATTTCATCGTAAATGCGCAGTCATGTAGAATGAACAGGTTACAACGAAATCAAGTTTTATTTCTGAAATACATGTTTAACATTGGTTTTAACAGCTAACATTGGTTGACACATGTCATCGGTTCCTAATTGCTGTTGATCACTTGATTGTCTGGTCCAGACTCGATTATTTACAGACCGCCGCCATATAGCNCTGGACATGTGCGTCGGCGATCACGTCACATGGCACGTGTTTGGCCTTGGTGCTTTCCGGGACAACCACGGCGTCAACTTCAACGGTCAAACACTGGAAGTTGACGGCAACCACGTGGAGGGGAAGGTCATCATTCCTGGGTCCGGGGTTACTCTCCACTCCATTCCGGACAGTGTTGGTCAGTATGGTAGCTGGTCGTTTGTTAAAAATAGACGCCCGATAAACCAATTCCTTAGTTTGTACAGACATGTCAGTTCATTTACCTGGATGTTAGATATCGATAAATAAAATAACATATTATATACATATCATGTCACAACTCTGGTAAATGATAACTGTTTTGGGATAAACAGAACCTTTTTTTGGTGTTTTTTTTAATAATCAGAACAACAACCAAATATTTTTTGTTAATTATTTGTTATCACTTGACATTTTTTGTTAGAAAATAATGTTCTACGAAAAGTTATTTGTTGATTGGATTTAAGGCCTTATTATGTGTGTTACTTGTTCTTGTGGACACATTTTGCAGGAGTAGCAGGAAATCAAAGATTTGAAATTATTTAAATTTGAAATCTTTTGTATGCTCATGCTGAAAAAGACTTTTGTACAACTTACATGAATCTTAACCCTGATCTGTCATGTAAAAATTTCACCCCCCAGCCTTTGTGGTATTTGCCGAGCTAATCTGTAGGAACAGGAACAAAGAATGAACACCAAGCTCCCAGGAACTTATCTAATGTCCTATCTATGTACTATGTTTTTAGGCCGGTGGTCAGTACATTGTCGCACCAACTTCCACTACACAAACGGCATGGTTGGCCTGTACGACGTCTTCTCTTGTGGTGCACATCACTCCCCGCAGTGGGGGCATCATCGACATCATGTGCGACGTTACTACATTGCCGCTGTTGAAGCTGTGTGGGACTACGCCCCAGTCTTGACAGACCTGGTCACTGGACTCCCTCTCACCAACACCTCGCTGTGCGTATCTCCCATCTGTACTAAGAATTTGTTTTCGGGTCCCGACGCGCATATCATTCGTAGCGCTACGACATTCATATGCTTATGAGTTACGTCAGGTCGTAACCTTACGGACGCTTTCTATTGTGGATCGTGACCCTGGACCGTTATCTACCAAGCGTTGTAACGCTACGACAGGCATAAGTCTATGTTGATATATGTAGTTCGCATAGTCGTAGTGCTGCGTGAGTGAGTGAGTATGTTTTACGCCGCTTTTAGCAATATTATAGCAATATCACCAGCAATGGTCTTCACACATTGTACCCATGCGGAGAATCGAACCCGGGTCTTCAGGGTGACGAGCGGACGCTTTAACCATTAGGCTACCGCACCGCCCCCAATTGCTACGTAAGCTTTGATGACTAACGTTCATTGCAAGACGTTTATTCACAAAGCTATAACATAAGACAGCCATATGTCTAATGGGAATTTATAGAGTAATATAATTTTTTGTACCTAACAAAGGTCGTAGCTGCAGAACGTTTTGCGGTCCTGGACACGGGTTCGTTGAATGTGTGTACATGTATATCGAAATAACTGTCTGCTATTACGTTTATCATGAATGATTTCCTTTCTTCTTGCAGTGACGGATACAAGTTCATCAAAGGAGGCCCAAATTTTATCGGCAGTAAATATAAGAAAGCCTTGTACCGTCAGTACACAGACAGTACCTTCACAACACAAGTACCACGTGGACCGGAACAAGAACATCTGGGAATTCTGGGACCGTTTATCAGAGCGGAAGTAGGGGACACCGTTGAGGTTGTGTTCAAGAACCTGGCCTCCAGGGCCTTCTCGATCAATCCCCAGGGATTGTTTTACAACAAGGCCAGCGAAGGTGCACAGTATCAAGATGGTAGCGCCTTCACTGGAGACAATGCGGTACCGCCAGGTCAGACGTTCGTGTACCATTGGGAGGTACCCAAGAGGTCAGGCCCTGGCAAGAATGACCCCAACTGTATCAGCTGGTTGTACCATTCATCCGTTGATTCCACCAAGGACATCAGTAGTGGTTTGGTCGGACCTCTAGTAATATGTAGACCTGGGGTGTTGAATGCTTACGGTAAACGTACGGACAAGATAAACCGCGAATTTGCTCTTCTCTTTCTAATATTTAACGAAAATGACAGCCATTATCTGCAAGAAAATGCTGCGACGTTTGCACCTAACCGAACCAACCTTGGCGACGACGATTTTGAAGACAGTAATGAGATGCACGCTATCAATGGACTTATTTACGGGAACGTTCGTGGATTAACCATGACGGAGGGAGAGACTATCGCCTGGCATATTCTTGGTCTCGGGAGTTCTGGCGATATTCATCCTATCCACTTCCATGGACAGACGTTTATACACCGCACCGACAAGGCCCACCGCAATGATGTCATTGAGGTTTTTCCTTCCACAACTGAGACGGTTGAGATGTTCACTGATAACCCCGGTACGTGGCTGGTCCATTGCCACCTGGGGGATCACGTGAAGTTTGGAATGGAAGCTGTTTACACAATCAATCCGAAAAATAGTATTATAGGCCCACGTAATGTCAATCACTTTTTATTCCGACCAAATCATTATTAACTGAACCAAAGATTCCTTACAAATCACGGATAACATAAGACATCATAGTTTTTTGGCGGCGCGGATATTGCATCTAAGCAATTGATACTTAATTATGTATGAAATGGATTACTTTTGTAAAAGAGGATTACCTTTGTAAAGCGTTCAATCAATTCTGAGTAAGAAATATCTGTCAGTTGATTTGATCAATTTGAAAATATCTGAAAGTTGCATTATTACATCCAATAAATTGACAGCAGTGACGGTTATGAAAAGTCAGTTTTCAAAGAATGCCCTTTTAAGGTCGTATGTTTTTGATATACATAAATGTAAAACTTTTTAAATTTAAAAGTATACATAATCATAAATTATACATAGTGTTTCTTTAAATTATAGTAATGGTTAAATATACCCAAACAAGTTAAACATAAGCATTTTTTAGTTTTCATTAACACTAAAACAAACCCGGTACACTTTCTTTTGCTCTCAATATTGTTTTTGAAAGGTTTAAAAAAAGAAAAAAAACATTGCAAGAATATTTATTAGATGTTATTGTAAGGTTCAATTCGAATCTCCATTTCATCGTAAATGCGCAGTCATGTAGAATGAACAGGTTACAACGAAATCAAGTTTTATTTCTGAAATACATGTTTAACATTGGTTTTAACAGCTAACATTGGTTGACACATGTCATCGGTTCCTAATTGCTGTTGATCACTTGATTGTCTGGTCCAGACTCGATTATTTACAGACCGCCGCCATATAGCTGGAATATTGCTATTACTAAACTAACTCACTTTAGTGCGACGTGCAACTCACTCACTAACACGTTTTTAGAGAAGACCTGCTGATGAGCCTGTGGGCGATGGGTTTGATAAGTGATTAACATAATGTCTCTACACGTACAGATTCGATTTTGGATATTGGTGCATCGCTTGATTGTTAGAAATGTGTAACAACCATATAATGTGAATAAAGTTTTCATGTTTTCAATGTCGTTGAGGTTGGAGTAATGCTTGAAATGACCCAAATTTCATTCGCTGATATGGAATTCAGAAGACTACAGTGTACATCTTTGTTTCAAACATACATGACTGATGGTCACATTACAGTCTTGGAAAACATAATATTTACGTGAACCTCTTTAAGTATTGAGGCTACACGGAAAATTCACTGCAATGATGCCTTAGCCAACCATGAGTTGTGTCACCTTAGCTGAGCGAAAGATCCGCAAGTATGATTCTACTTTAGTAAGCGTCAAACCCATGCTCTGTTTCAGCAAAAGGTCCACGCGATAAGCCACTTTGAAATCTCCTGCCATATTAAACAGACATGGTGTGGTGTAACTGAAATACAGTTTATAGTCACATAAAACTTGTTGACCACTGGGTTGTCTGGTAAAGATTCGATTGTTGAGTGCGTCGTTAAAGAAGAAGTAAACACATAAAACCCATATCACAATGGACGACTCATCGCTTCACATTTCACGTAAGAGGCTACTAACGGGATCGGGTAGTCAGGCTCGCTGACCTGGTTGACACATGTCATCGGTTCCCTGTTGTGTATATGGATGCTCGTGCTTTCGATTATCTGCAGGTCCCCGCCATATAGCTGGAATATTGCTGAGTGTGGCATTGAACACCAAACCAACCAAAAGCTTCACATTTTAACCTGCAGGACAAACAGTAACTATCGCATAACACAGCTGTCCTCTGCGCCCTTAAACCTTGCATCCTAGTTTATATCGTGTACCTACATGTACTTCATTCCTGTTAATGCACCAGTCATCACGTAGACAAGCGATTATTAGCACTATATCCAGAGGTGATTGTGAATATATACTTACAAAACAATCAAAATGTTTAAAAACAGTGAGAAAAATATCCGTCCGCCCTAGAAGGTCGAGTCCCAAGTCAAGATCCTGAACCTAATCTTTAACCACTCAATAAAGATTGCAAAGGATTAGTGTTACGAAAAACACTTTGCTAGTAAACTCACGTTCTGTGATTCTTATTGAAATAAATGTAAACACTTAACAAAGCAGCATCGAAGTTGAATTCTCTGGGAGAATAAGATTAGTAATTATGACTAAAACAATATATAGTATGACCAGAAATTATTGAGAATTTTTGGAATATGTTGAATTGGATTTCTAGTATAAACAATCTTGACCAGCTATTAAGTACTTGATTTCATTCAAGAGAGACAACTCCGTTAATCCTTCGTAGA
>VKKT01001306.1:8789-21257 GCA_008038995.1 Haliotis laevigata | reverse complement strand
CCTTCTAGTTCAGTGTCTGCCAATTGGGTGTCTGTCAAATGGGTGTCTGTCAAATGGGAGATAACCGTTTGCATGATGTCGGAAACCTGTTCGATTCCGTAATTGCTTTATGTAGTAACTGTGTTCAAGTATCATCCATACTGTGTAGATCACATATTTGTCAACCCCTTCACACAGTAAGCATAGTCAACACATACCAAATGACTGGACTAACAATTTGTTGGAGTGTCTTCACAATAAAGACTCCCATTCCCAAATATGACTTAATCTACACTAGGAGACTAGCAACACAGACTCCTTGACCTCAACGCGACTTTTCTCATGAATGTATCATAACAGTCAATACTGACATCAAATTTACAACGATGGCCCTAATTATTCTGAGTGGTAAGGCACTCTAAGATTCCACTCTAAGATTACTACCTTAGCAAACAACATCCTGGGGCAAAGTCCCAGACGGATAAGTGACAATAATCCCTTGTCAGAGTACAAAACATTGTGCTTTATATTGTGTTACTGAGAAGCATACAGCAGTTTCAAAATGGATCTTCCAAATTTATCTAAAGGGTAACCTTTTAATTGTAAACCTTATAGTATAACCTTACCAAGCAATCTAAGCTAAGCAATCTATTTCTGTCCATTGACTTTCACCATGATGTTACCCATGCAGATACGAGTTAGAATAATGGTCTCCAGCAGCCCATGTTTGTCACATGTGTCGACTTAGCCTGAATGTTGTAGAATTAACAACAAACAGACAAGAAAATATTATCAGGAGTCAGTATATTCCTTAGATTGTTCTCACTTGTCTCAGTATATATGCATTTTGTTTTGGCAATGTGACGTGTAGGCACTTTTAATATTTTTATGGTATTTGTCTTTCATTCCCTGTTTACCTCTTCTTAAAGGCATATATAAAGTGACTTTTGACGCAAACATACATAAGCATTCTTGTTGTGTATTCTATTATGGTTTCAAAATTGCTAAAAGATGAGAAGCGATAGAGTACACATATTAAGTTGCGCCATAATGGACATGCTTTATAAATGCTGTATAAACTCCTTTCAACGCAATATAGCATATCTCTGGGAACGTTCTTTCATTACTTCCAATCAAGATGACTCCTGTTGTTTTCGTTCCGTGAAAAAGTTCCTTAAAACTTGTCGATTAATTGAATATATATCATGACAAAATGATATCAACATTCTTTCATGCTGCGTTTTTCCCCAAAACATACCCAGTATCAGGGCCAGAGCAGCCACATAAGTGTCAAAGGCAGGCATTGCTGTGTTTGGAGTATTCGGTGTCTGTGGACAGAGGCAAGCTCAATCCTTGAAGGGTTTAATAGGAATGTGTACACTTTTGGCTCAGTGTTGTAAATAGTAACATACACAGCAACACCCAGAATTGCATCGAACATCTTTTGTCACTGACTCTGAAATAACTGCTGCAATCATACTGTGTACCATAATCTTTTTAAAAAAAGAACCTTGAATATTGTTACCCTGAACAAACATTTGGCCAAGTCGTATAAGGTTCTTTGAAATCTTTGAAGAAATAGCATGCGTAATTGCACCTCGAAAGCTGTCGAATGCTGGAGCCGTTGAACATCGTAAGTGTTCACAAGAGATACTGAACGAAATGTTCTGTCCTGTAAGATGTATGTTGTGATAAGACTTAAAACTGATAGGCTCCTTCTGTCAGAAAATACAAATGTATACATTGAAAAATATCAAATATATCTCGGTCACGAAACTCAAGTCCATTCTATGTTTTTATATACTCTATAACAGGACTTTGTTAAAGTTGGATACAGTTTCAAATTTGCCAACCTATGAGCCTTATGCTTCATGTAACACTGAGCTGACACTATTTCGGCCTTGCGTATGGTCTTGCGGGCGTCTGGAAATCGAAATGATGATCTTTAATTTTCTAGGCAGTTGTATTGTGATGAACATACGAGGCAGTGAGTTCACCAAACCTTGACTTTGTCAATGTTAATAAATGTCATTTTTCGTTCGATGTCTTAATACTTCATATCACTGATCCAGTTTTCAAAAGCACTACATATGTGCAACGTACAATACTCTTATATATGGTATAGATATTTGTTACAATTTAATTGATAAACTGTTCTTTATAGACCACATTGATATAGCTCAAATACTAATGAACGATGCATGAAACTACATTAACTCACACACTTAGTCACTCTGCAGTTTTGTGTGAGTATTCTGAACAATTGTTTAAAGTTGCGAGAACCACACAGATCCAGTCGTAACCTGTTTTTATGATTACATGGAATGTAGTGAATCCAAATCAATGCATTTAACGGCCAACATACATAAACCAAACGACTGTTTGGGTTAAGCCTTAATTTAATACTCTGTGATTGTTAATGTGCACCGAAAGACGGTGAAATCCGGTACATCTTCTATAAGTGCATGTGTAAGTAACAATGAGTTCTGGCAAAGCAGTTCGTTTACATGAAGTCAAGCGTTGCTGATATCATGGGTATTCCTTGAATCACACACAAAATTGGGATTTACGTTCTGAAGAGTGAGCAGTGATTGAATGTTTGTGTCTGGGCCAATGTTTTGTCAACTTTCGACAACATCGGACAATTCTCGTGGTTTATCTGTCCTTGTACAAGACATCACATGCCTTTCTCAACTTGATTTGAAAACGGCCATGACGTACATTTTTAATGGAGTAGCTGGAAACGTACCCATTTGTATTGACGTCTACCACAAATGTCATCTTGATCAATATTGTCATATTGATCGATTTGCTCGCGTCGTCTCGTGGGCGTACCTACTGTTTGGGTGAAACCAACTACTGATCCAGTGGACAAATTTAATCAATCTGGAGGACTTAGACAATCTGTTTAAAAGGTCACGTTATTGAAAATGAGGGAAGATACAGAACCTTTGACATTTGATCGAAGATGTCCACAAGAAGCTCTCACGGACACGTTTTCTGCTGTTCTCACATTCTCTTCAATTGGATTTCCGTTAATCAACATTCTGTTATCTGCATAGTATACATGTTAAGGTAGACTGCACGTAACTCCAATACTCCGTCTCCTGTTGACAATGTTATTTTCCATTCAGACACAGTCACTCACTCTTTTTGCCAGCTTGTATGGGGTTCACTGAGCGGTGAATGATTAATGGTCCTTTATCGGACCAGGAAGCATACTTTATAATTGATCCAGTTCCTGGACGCAGTAATGCCCGTAAACACCCCATCTGGGAAAGCTGTTTAATTTTCCGTGACATCTAATTTGTTCAGAACGTATTGATGGAAACTATTTCGTTCTTACCTACAGTATTAATGAAGAAAACGTGAAAATTGTCAAGGACTAACTTTTGTTTGTGCTCATAAACTTTTAACTTCACGTCCAAGCAAGCGACAGTGTACATGTAGGTGGCGGTAGTTTTGTCGAATACTGCTACTACTGCATATGTACACTTTTTGCTCAGGTTGTATTTAGTAACATACACAGCAACACTGTAAAACGCATTACTGTCTACCACGTGTAAGAAGTTACGTTATGATATACAATTTACATACTTTAAGTGAGTGGCTTGGACTTATTATGGACTAATTATTTCAAATTATTATATGAATTCAAGCCAAATCAGTTGTTCAGGGGATCACAGGTCTGATTTTCCAATAAGCATACGATCCCCTTATATCACGGCTCTTTGTGAGAGGTATTTTAATTATTAAAATCTGAGTTTGTTTCTCTTTCATGTCAGGCTAGTATGATAAAGAAAAAAGATGTCACAGGAGCTTCACAGTACGAAATCAGCTATGCTAACATGTCTTATCTGAGAGCAGCTGAGTGCTTTCCACTTCTTCGACTGCGTTAGAACAGTTCTTCCTTCCGTGCTTCTTGTGTATGTCTGTATTCTACTGGTTGCACTTAGCAGTTAAAAACAGTTCAAACCTCTCTTCAAAGGCTTATTTCATGTAACCGTTTTCGCAAAGTGAAAATGTTGGATGAATAAAGATATAATGTAAAGATAATGTTTCTCATACCTGTACTGCAATGACCTTCGCACAAACAACCAAACAATAAGATGCACTCTGTTATAGCTATATAAACAATACAGAAAGAGGTATATTTTTATATTTGATATTATATGATGATTGTAGAGGTTTAAATGAAGCTTTATGACAGAGTGTTCTATAATTCCCAGTCAGCCTCAACTCATATCGGACCCGTAAAGATCCGTATAGAAATGGTCTTCGGCAACCCATGCTTGTCGTAAGAGGCAACTAACAGGATCAGGTCCTCAGGCTGCTTGACTTGGTTGACACATGTCATCGTATTCCAATTGCGTAGATTATTGATCACCGGATTGTCTGGTCCAGGCTCGATAATTTACAGATAGCTGGAATATTGCAGCGTTAAAAATCAATCAATCAATCGATCGATCCCTATCGAGTTATTGTAGTACAGTATCCTCATTGTACAAACATTGACAAACCATAAAATACTTTTGTCCTTGGCTGCAGGGGAATCGGGAAGTCTACACTGCTTCAATATATTTAGCTTATGTTTATCCGCGGCCGTCCTGTAGATACATGTTCATTATCGTTACTTTAAGGCATTATTGCTAAAAAATGTTTGGCAGTCACTCATAAATTTGTTCCATGTTACAAGCGCAGAACACAAGGACGGTAGCTCAGACACCGTCAAACCAAAGGACGTTGAAAGATGGCGTCTATATTTATCCTGACTGGCGATGGGTATTATGGGCATAGAACAGAGATTCAATATATAACGTGACCGATTTGGGTATCCGTTTTAAAACAGTACCTCGGCGAGCTCGTACTATAACGTCGGCATAACCGCGGAAGTCACGCTGCCACACACACGTGCTTGCATGTCACTTAGATATGAGAGAAAATAATCTTGAATTCAGTTTTGATTTCAGTTTCACCTCATATGGTTTTTGTTGAGACAAAAAATTAAAAACTATCACAAAATACAGAAAATGAAAAGAAATTGTATTTATTATTACATAATCCCACTGCCTAAACATAACCTGCATAAATTTAATCGTTTTTATATAATTGCTGAAATCCTTCTATATAATATAGACAGCATGGAGAAGATTCAGTCTTCTCTCGCTTAAAAGAATGCTTCTAACCACGGACCACAAATTGTACATTTTGTACAATATAGTCTTTAGGACCAATCGACTGAAGTGCCATGCCACTTAACGTGGATTCCCCACTTTGGCACAGTCTACTGATTCCGAATCGATCAGCCCCTGACTTCATTACGTCAACGTTTCGTTTGGTTTGACGCGTCCGGCGATCGAACCACCGACTTTCCGATCTCCCGACTGACACTCTCCCGATCAGACTACAGAGGTTATGCATTAACGGAATTCGGACTGATGAGGTTTCACAATACAGAAATACATATACAACCCTACTTAAGTCTGTTTATTGAGTGATCTTATTGTAGATATAGGTTGCAGAGAGGCGGCCTAGTGCTGAAAGTGTTGACACCAAACATCGGGATTCAAATAGACACATTGTTCTCGCCGCGAAGGATCTGAAATATGAAGATCGGCGTAAACCGTTGAAGACCGATAGATCCATATATGACCTCTCAAGAAACAGACATATATATAGTAATATTATATCACATATGGCATAGATTAAGAAAGTGGTGGTTGTACTTTTAGTGTCTGAAGTATAGAAAACATGTTTCTGAATGAAACGTTATGCATATCACAACTACTTGTTTACGTGTATAAACTAGCTGACATACCACACTGACCAGTTGCCCTAACAGAAGAAGTTAGTTTCGAAAGGTCACGTTAATTGGAAATGGAGTGTCTTGACAACTGATTGAAGTTGTCCCCAGAGATTCAACGAAACGTAATTAATCAGGGCCCAGATTTGACATGTAATGTACAGAAAATGGACACTTGACATCAGTCCTCAGTGTGTCGTGTTGATCTCCTACATATTGGACATTATATGTCTTGTTGTCAAATTAGCAGCTTGCAGAACATTCGTTATGAACAAAATCGCTTGGAACATACAGATAGCGGTTACACTGTGACTAAAATTCTAAATCAGAAGAAGATGTATATGTATTTAACAGATCTGATGTTAAAAGTCAAGTAGTAAGGTATATTAATGGATACACGTACATGTCCATGCACACGCACATGCACCAATATACACTCACGCCAATTCAAGGCACACACGCATACGCACAAACACACTCTTACTCCAATGTACAAGCACAAAAGCATGCGCACAAGCAAAAACTCACGCCAATGCACAAGCATCAACACACACTCACGCCAATGCACACATTCACTCCAATGCACAAGCACAAATGCATGCACACATGCACACCAATGCACAAGCACACTCATGCCAATGCACAAGCACACTCACGCAAAACACAAGCCCAATCACGCCAATGCACAAGCCAACTCACGCCAATGCACAAGCACACTCAAGCCAATGCACAAGTATACTCACGCCAATGCACAAGCACACTCACGCCAATGCAAACATTCACTCCAATGCACAAGCACAAGCACACTCAGCGTTTACGTGGTACATTTCGCAATGAAATGACTAATCTGGTCTGGCCTTTTATAGTCGATGCCTCTACTAATGTTTCCGACACATTGCACATGCATTAGGGGGAAGACATTTTCTGCATGCACTTTTCATGTATCGTTTTCATTTTTTTATGACCAACGTTTACAAACACATTTTGGGATGCGTTTGCGCGCAACTCACAACAATCACGACGTGACACGACATTGTCTTAATTGTCTTAATGACGAATGCTGTCAAATTATATCGAAATGAACTGCTGAAGACGCCTATGTGTTTGTTTTTCTTTTCTTTTCTTTTTTTTTTGGTCTGTATTTGTCTGTTAAATTTGTTAACACGGCTTAATCAGGCCAATAGGATGTAAATATCCAGATGAGCAGCGTCTGTATTTCCATAAGCTGGGATGGCCAGGATGAAGCAGTTTGACCAGGTTGTACTTATAATTTAGTTTAAGGACGATTAGATTTCAAGTATAATGAACAATGCGTTTTATGATTGCCATCAGACTTTCTGGAACGCAGCAAAGGTTACTATTTTTGTGCGCAGTCGTGGAAGCGATTTTGAGACGGTGGGCTTGCCTTTGACCCGGCTGTGAATATAGATTGACTTTGTCGTCGGATTATTTTGTTGAGTTTGGTGTTTTGGAGTGGATACCACGCCTGCGTGACTACTTTGGTACTGATTGGGGCCTTCAAAGTAAATTTGATGTCACTGTCAGCTTTTGTACTACATTCATGAGCAATGTGGCGTTGAGCTCTTGGGAATGTCTTGTAAGTCTTCCAGAGTAGATTAAGTCATTATCGAGGGAAATGGCAATTCGACTGTGATTACACGTGACACGTGACCGGCAAGAACAAACATGTACCTCAAGTCTGTGATATAGCTGAAATACGACTCAAAACTTATTCACCCACTGTGGTATGGTTTTGAATTGAACACAGTCTCATAAATCAATACATCGTCTTAAGTTGACTGCATCTTGAAACACGTGTTGTTATAGAGCAGTGTTATTTATTGTGTAGCAGTGTTCCAAGTGTACAGTGAGTGAGTGAGTGAGTTTAGGTTTATGCCACACTCAGCAATATTCCAGCTTTATATCGGTGGTCTGTAAATAATCGAGTCTGGACCAGACAGTCCAGTGATCAACAGCATGAGCATCGATCTGCGCAACTGGGTTCCGATGACATGTGTCAACCAAGCCAGTGAGCCTGACCACCCGATCCCGTTAGTCGCCTCTCACAAGCATGGTTTACTGAAGGCTCATTCTAACCCGGACCGTCACGGATCCGAAGTGTACATCTGCCATTGTGTGAGTGCGCGCGTGTGTTTGGTGTGTGTGCGTGCGTACTTAAGCTTAGTTTAGATATATAGTCTGGAAGGGTACATCATGGTCCGACAACCATATGGGCCTTTCCACTATATTTTGACCAAGGGAGTTAGAAAATCTTCTTGGGTCTTTTTCTAAGGTATTTAAGGGGAGTTCACTCTTGCCTCTCATCTCATATTACATCTCAAGTCACAAGAGGACCAGAATTTGTGTGTGGATTCATTCTTGTCCTGGATAATCAGCCTAAGATGGACACTTGACCAGTGTTGTAGTGAGTGAAAAGTACTCCGACCATTGTCTTTATTGCTGTAATCTATAGTACGTAGAGGGCAAACAGAGGACGTCAGAGACCAAGGATCCCACCAGCACGTCACCCGTGAAGATCCGGATTAGTATTGGTCCCCAGTAACCCATGCTTGTCGTAAGAGGCGACTAACGGGATTGGGTGGTCAGGTTCATGTTATCGTATCCCAATTGCGTAGATCGACGCTCGTGCTGCCGCCATGTAGCTGGAATATTGCTGAGTCCGGCGTTAAACAACAAACAAACCATACCTAACCCACCAGCACGGACAACTTGGGACAGCTCTCGATGTGGAATTGAGTGCAATATATGCCAATAGTAACAATACCACATTTGTCAACAGTATGTCATGTAGGTATCTCTCACCCAACCTAGTGGAGATACCACCCATTGATCTCCACGCACATGTAAATCTAAATGACATTCTCTGTCATTACACTTTCACGATCATTTCATTTGTTCCTCTATATTTGTCGGTGGTATATGTACATCATTAAACGACATTGCACAGCACACAGTGTACATTAAAAGACACATATGTGCTTCATTAAACGACATTACACAAACTAACAAGGACACACTGTGCAACACTGTTTGAAATTGATTTTCTCTACATCAGATAAAGCATGAACAGACACTGCTGGATTCTCATTGATTACCAGAAACAAATAGGTTTCTCTTTACACCATACGCAATTAACTGTAGTCTAGAGTCGTTTTTGTGTCCTTCACCGCATGGGTTCCGTTTTCAAGACGTTTTGCGTGATGGGATTGATGCGAGCTTGATGTATTTAAACAACAGTCAAAGACATCCGATCCTTTTGTAATTTCTCTTATTCTATTCTTGGACCTTTGTTGGGGACCACGTTACAAAGTTATCACCTGCCATGTCTATTTCCGTCTGTCTTATTTATATGTGACAGTGCCATTCTATGTCCATGTTATGGACGCCAGTAAATGTATCCATGCCACGTGCTTATGGAATGTCAGATATTTTCAAAGATTCTTCGATTCGACATTGATAGTTATGGTTTCCCAACAATTTTGAAAGGAATGTCATTTTTATTGATTTTTATGTGATGTTTCATAAATTTCTGTTTGCTTTTGTATGCAGATTTTGTAAATGGTCGGTGTTGATGATTAACCTTTCGGTGAACGCCTCGTGTCATCACTGATTTCCGTGGTCCTTTCATATACTTATCGAACCAAATCATCATCAACATCATCATCATCATCATCATCATCACATTCCGTATAAATGGCCATCAGACCAACAGTACAACATGTTTAAAATATGAGTAAACATACTGCGCCACTAGCAAAAATTATTTGAATTTTAATATTATCCATTCACCTTCTCAATGAAAATAGAAAGGTTAACCAGCTTATCATTATCAACATTGGTGAACAAGTAGATCAGTTTATACATATTTGGGTGGTGATAATAACCCAAAGGGAATGCCTTTCAAGATAGTTATTCTGTTGCCTTGACGTTTGATAAAGTATTATATGTTAACGTTTTTCGTTAAATTCCTGAAACTTATTACATGATATCTATTATCTGTTGACTCTTTTACTGTGTGCGATAATGGAAAAATCTAGATCCTACCTACCTGATCCAGTGACGACGCAAACCAACGCATATACTTGTTTCAGCTTCGTTCAGATATTGGACATGAGTTAAGGTATGTAACGTAACATTCAGCCATATTCGAGCATAACCATGGCAGTCTGTAAATATTAGGGTCTCAAGCAAACAGTAATTATATGATATAATATTGTTATGTGGTAGTGATATTAAAGGGGAGTCTTGCCTCTGACCTCACATTACATCTCAAGTTACAAGAAGACCAGTTCTGAGTGTGACATTTTGCCAGGGCTATTTTGCAAGTTTGATTATTGTTTCTGAGAGGTGAATATTACCTCTGTTGTCTTTCTTGTTATCATCACTGCACTTATAATTTATCACCTTTGAATTTGTAAATTCATTTATATTTTGTTTTGCCATAGTAATACCTTTGTTGTGAATAGTATTAAATTTGTAAACTTTAGAATCAAATTAATTTAAGAATACAGTTAATTTCGTCAAGTTGTTTTAGCTGTTTGCTAATTTCACACCTAGCTCTTTTACGGGCTGAAGCTCGGACTTTTAGTTCCAAATTCAAGACCAAGTATATGCGTATTTAAAATGCGATTCTGTTTATTCTCTCTTGTTGCCATCTCCTGAATCATATATCACATCATGTCAGATTAATGTGGCAGGAACGCAATAAGTGACGGAAGTTGACGTTCTGGCGTCTTTAACCTTTACCGTTTAGCGCTAGAATGTATTCCAATGACGCATCCTCTTAGAATATACTGAAGGCCTACCTTTCATTGGTTTGGAATTGTTTGGAACTGTCTTAAGAATTTGAAGCTTATTACACATTAGACTAGGGGGAAAAGAACATTAAAACAGCAATATATTCTGCACGGGGAACATTTTTAGGGTCTCCTGATCAGATAAAGACTTGTTGACACTTCAAATGACGAACGCAAAAACGGTCTATGCTTCTCAGGAACACAATAATGAGTACAATGTTTTGTACTGACTATTTTCTTCTTATCTGCGTTTTGTTGTTCCTGTGTGACCGAACTAGAAGATGAATTCCATGTTAGATTAGTATGTCCTCTTTACAATGAGTATCGAGCTAAATATTTACCCGAATACTGTCGTTATTACCCTGTATTTTGAACTGATGAGAACAAGCGATAAGAATAAACTCTTAAGACTTTGTATCTTTCTTTAAAAAGTGTTTGTATTTCGATCGAAACAAAACATCTCTGTGAACACATAATCGTATCAATTGTAATAAGATCTACATTCTCTTTGTCGCATATATGCATGTCTTTACCTTACTGTTTTACACATGTTGTACTGTTGGCCTCATGGCCATATATAGGTAATAAAGGATGGATGGAACCATGTTTTGTACTCTGACAAGGGATTATTGTCATGTATCCGTCTGGGACTTTGCCTCAGGATGTTCTTTGCTAAGGTAGTAATCTTGGAGTGGAACCGAAGCTTGCCTAACCACTCAGAATAATTGGGTCCCTAGTTGTAAATTTGATGTCAGTACTGGCTGTTATGATATATTCATGAGAAAAGCTGAGTTGGGGTCAAGGAGAATGTGTTGCAAGTCTCCTGGAGTAGATTAGGTCTTTATTAAGGGAAATGGGAGTTGGATTGTGAAGACACTCCAAGCATGGAGAGGTTTTCATAGAGGCTTGACTAACTATGTAAGCGTATTGGTGCCACATGCTGAAAAACAATTATTATTCAACGTGCATATATTCCTACCAACGACAATTGACCCATAAGGCATAGATAACTATGTTAGCCAATCAGAGCGCTGTATGTCTTGTATCGCCTTGGCAGCAATTACCGCAATATGTTCTCGTTTAAACATATCTGTCTGAAACAAATCTATATTAATGGAAGAGTATGTATGTGCATGTAAGTTACATTAACGCCACCTTAAACAGTATTTCATGTATAACATAGTATGTCTGCTGGATTGGGAGGAAAGCCCGGAATGATGCAGGCCATTGATGTTTATCACTTTGGTAAAACCCAGTCACTCTGGCGTGTTTCAGAAATATGTAGAACAAAACCTATCAACATACGATCATTTAAGCTTGAAATACCACGCACTTCAATGACTCTTGGGCAAGCAGTGCCCAGTGTTGTCATTGGAAGCTCGTCATGTAACATGTAATCACAAATTTCAAGATTATATATCATTGCAGCTGAAGGGATTTGATTTATTGTGTATAGTGTCTTTGCTTGTCTTACGTTTATTGTTCTTATTTATATGCTAAGTTTGCATGATAACATGCGTTATGTACAACATCAAAATATATCTTACTAGGAACATTGAACATATGTTAAAACTTCTACACGTGTGTTTCCTAAGGCACAGGACAATATTAAAACATTATCCCTTGGCCAGAATGATATTTGGTAAAAAGAACCTAACGAGAGGCATTGTAATGTGAAAACAAGGCCAATTAGAACAATTGGATGACGTCGCCAAAAAGTTTATAAGAGGTATCTACAGACCCGTGTCAGTTATATTCTGACACTTAAAGAACCACTAAACTTTGTTTTTTGTTACTCATTTAACCTTTACATATGAAAGATTTGTGGTTAGTCTTATGCGGAACACCAAATTCATTCTTTAAAAACTT
>VKKT01001305.1:57414-75152 GCA_008038995.1 Haliotis laevigata | reverse complement strand
CAAAACTTTACACCAAAATGCAGCTGTTTACATGCACGATATTTGCACATGCTTTTCAGCAAGTTCATGCATGATCCTTGTGCAATTCATCTGCATAAGGTTTGCAGTTGGTTCCCCCAAGTAAGTGGAGACATTCATCTTCGATGTAACCACATGTATATACATAACAATGATAACATATAGTGAGTGTTTTAAGTGTGTCTAAACTTTTGATGGGTAGTATAGTACCATATCCCAGGTATTGGTATTATACTAATGCAGTAAAAGAAACATGCCCATCACCTGGAAGATGCAGTGTAACTGCTGTAGGATGCTTTAAGTGTACACATTCAGAGTATTTACCAGAATGTGCAATGCAAAAACTACAGACAGCAATAAATGTCCATGTTCACTTTATGAATCAGAAGATGCAATGCAACGACTATAGAATGCAGCAAGTATGTAAATTCTGATTATTATCCTAAAGATTCATGCCACAAATATAGGATATACAAATTGTTTGGAACTAGTCGTTATGAACATATATTTTTTATACTTGAAACTTACAGATTTCTGTTCCGTATCTTTGAAACAAGCAGTGGAAGCACAGGGAAAGTTTTAGTTACAAACATTTTGAAACACAAGTTGTCAGCATTACCTATAAAGATCCATAGTTATTTAATTCTGGAGCGTGTGTGATTGTATGCCTAGAATAAATGTTTGGAGGGAGAATGAGGTGTGTTGGAAACTTAAACTTCCTGATCAGCAATGACTGGAATTTTCAGCTACAGACACCCAACTGGACATGAGTCATTGTCTGGTGATATGTCAAGGATGTGGGGGTTAATTCCTCCTCATTTGTCCTCTAGTTCAAATGTCAAAGGTGTTGACAACTTCTATTGGAAACTGACACAGATCATTTTGGCAGAACTTTGAGGAGGGGAATGAGTTGTACCTTGTCACAGGTCACTACCATCGACAATAGATGCTGATGTTTGTGTGTGAGAGGTTTGCAAATAGGATTTCCTTTATGGCAATTGTTTTTTTATGGAGTGAAATCACATTGCAGTTTGTACCATCAGTGATTCAGAGTGTACAGTAACAGAAAGAATGTATGCATGCCCATGCATGAAGCTTCAATGTATACAGATGGGTCACATTTGTTGAAGTATCCCATGAAACAATTTGCATTTAATAAAAAAATACCATACTATGTAAAGACAAGCATTTTTTGCATCTGATTCAAATGAATTTTTTTCACATTTTTATTAAATTCATAAATTTTATGAGATTTCACAAATTGAAATATATTTCTGTACAGCTGTTTCAACACAATACTCAGAGCCTGTGTTCTGCACAAACAAAATGTCAATGCCAGGGAATAACCAGTCTCGATTAGCTGTTGAAACAGATTCCAGATTCTTAGAGGTGGAAATTATAAGAATATCACTGAAACCTAGTGATGACACCAGGTGTTCGTGAAAGAGATACGTAAGCCCTGTGGTATAAAAGACAAAGCAGTGTTAGAGGTTTTGAATATCAAAATTGTATTTTAAAGCATGGCTCTAAACTTAGTCAAGTATCAGAACCACTTTGTGAGCCATTTCGGAGGTAATTGTAGACAAATAATGTAGCCCAATCCTTCAGATATGTTAGTTATGAATGATTTTACTCTCATGTGAGATGTGTTATTTTATTTTTGATATTTAGTTCACGATTTTCGTGGGGCCGAATGGATTGAAAATGACTACTGTTCGTTACCAGCTGTAAATGAGACATTTAACATTTTTCTTCCCAGGTTGAGATTGATCGTAAGAAATGTCATGACCTTAGGCATATTGAAAGAAACCTACTTGAACATTCAGGTCTTCCTGCACAGGGCTCGGATGGAGTCTTGCACACGTGATTAGATTCGTGAGACATGCAGTGAAGTAGGATTGTTTAATATAAACCAGCCTGGTCATTGATTTGTGCAACTTGTATCATAGATGTTGAAATATGCATATTTCAGAACAGTGTGATATTGACATCAATGTATGACAGTTTGGTTCAATATTTTGTTATTGATGCGAAATATAGCCCTCTCAAAGAGGGTATGTATTCATAATACAAGTGTTTATCTGTCATGCAATTGTAACTATAGTAATGAAAGATGTGTGTGGTCCACATATTGAAATGTGCATTGTGGAAATAGATTGGCTGGTTGGTTGTTTAATGTTGTTGTTGTAGTTGTAGTAGTTTGGTTTTTGTTTTACGCCACACACCGCAATATTCCAGGTATATGGAGGCGGTCAGTATTAATAATCGAGTCTGGACCAGACAATCAAGTGATCAACATCATGAACATGAGCCCATGCTTGTCGTAAGAGACGACTAACAGGATCGGGTGATCAGGCTCCCTGACTTGGTTGACACATGTCATCCCTCATGCATAGATCAATGCTCATAATATCAATCACTGGATTGTCTGGTCCAGACTTGATGATCTAAAGTCTGCTATTATTTACCTGGAATATTGCTGAGTGGGGTATCAAACAACAAAGATAACAAACTTTAACCACATCTTGAAATACAAATTACTTTGTAGCAACGCATGTTATATTTACAATTCTATGAAAATTAGGAAAAACTTCAGACTCGAAAATGAACATTTCTACTTTTGACTAAACAAAATCCTTGCACATTACCAGAATACTATTGTGACACAAGCTGTGAAATTTGTTGTACATTAAATCAAGGGAGTTAATATAGATAAGCTCGACATATCAGCTCAGTTCTTGGGTAACATTTGCTACAAGATACACAGAACCATTGGCGGTGTTTTAGATATGTACAAGATTGTAGCAGTAACAGACTATGTTGTTGATATCAACCTACAGATGCACATTGCGATGGAGCATTGGTTGTTGTGGACGAGGTAGTAACAACAGGGGATAGGTCAAAGGAAAGCTGATCTGTAATCTGTGTACAAAGCCAGCCATTCCTGATGGTAAATGACTTCAAGGGTGGGTGTTAATCTGCTTCTCCACTCACAACAGCAGGGCTGATCGGCAGAGGGAGATAACACGGTGATTGGTAGGGAAATGGATTAGTCGTGTACATTTCAGCTGCAGTCTGTCTCAGTAAGGCTTATTACAATGACTTCCTTTCATTATCTCACGATGCATGGAACCACATTATCATTTGCATGAGGGCACTTTCTACTGCTATCTGGAATGAGATATCATGAATGAAAAGGAGCAATTTTGCAAACATCTCTTAGGTCAGACCAATTTTATTTCTTGCTTACAGATCCGCCGGTCGTAATTTATCAAGAATAAGAAATAAAATATAAATATATTTTCCCCGCTCAAAAAAGAAAATTATAATATTTTTATTGGCCAATAATGAAAAAGTGCAAGAAAATGTATTTACATTCTTTTTTGGCCCATATACACTTCATAAATTGCCAAAAGTAAAATACTTTTAGTATTTAAAAGGAATATTACTCTGACTGGTGATTTTTATTTTTATTTTTATTTTTTTCCCTCCTGCCTTTAGGTTTTCTGAGGACAAAAATCCATAAAGCAAGAAATAAAATTGGTCTGGCCTTACTTGGGTTGATAATGAAGCATATGACTTCAACTACTTGTTTATTGCATAGAATCACGTTTCAGTGTAGATTCTTACACCATTATCATGTGAGATTCTTGCACCATTATCATGCAGATTACTATGGTTGTGCTTTTGCGGATTTAAACTCCGAGACTAATTTATCTTCTTTGAAAAATCTTTAAATGTTTCAACTTTTTATTAAAAAAACATTGCATTGAATTGGTAGATGTCTTTCAGCACTTGTCATGAATTTCATGAAATCTGAGCAAGAAATTGACATTTTAAGAGGAATGTTCTTGATAGGCACGTGAAATTGACATGATAGAAGAAAGAAATTGACAACAGAGATATTGAAACTGAAGCTATGATCCTGAATGAGTATTGATTTTGTGATGATACAATGTCCTCCATAAGAAACTTGTTTGGAAGGAAGTAACAGATGTCTGAAATGGAAGACAGCCTCGTTTCTTTTAAAATAACTTCCAGTCGACATTTCATGAAAGTTTTGACATACAGTTTTCACATGCCTCCCATGTGCTAATTGTTAAATCCCAGCTTTGAAAATACCCATGATTCCCTGTTTTTCTTTCACTGAGAGGGCGCCGGTTGTCTCGGCTTTGTACAGGCGGTATCAAAGAAACAACCTGCCATTCCTTCCAACATATCACACATGGTGATTGATTTTCAATGAGAAGTTCAACACATGATTATCTTCAAGAGTAGATTCTATAAACTACAGTGAGTAGTTGGAAAGTAGTACCACTTGCTGTGTGTGAATCATTAACATAAGTTTCAAGCTTGCTAATGCTGTTATAGTTTAATGTTCTTGTAAACTCATCTGGCACTAAGTTTCAGATTAATAGAGCAGTTGACTATGCAAGTACAATTTTGATATTTGGTTAAATGCTACATTCAGCAATATTTCAGCTAGATGTTGTCTCTAAATAATCAAATCTGAATAGACAATCCTGTGATCAACATCATGAGCATCGGGATATGATGAAATGTGTCAAAATGTCGGCGAGTCTGACCACCCGATCCTGTTAGTCGCCTCTTACAACAAGCATGGGTTGCTGAAGACCAATTCTAACCCAGATCTTTACGATTTGATATTGGTAGATAATGAAATCTGTTAATATTAATTTGGGTTGCACGTCCACCCACAATTGCTTCATATTAAGGATGGGGCAGTGGGGTAGCTTAGTGGTTAAAGCGTCCGCTCATAATGCCGAAGACCCAGGTTCGAAGCCCCACATGGGTACAATGTGTGAAGCCCATTTCGCTGTGATATTACTGGAATATTACAGAAAGAGGCGTAAAACCATACTCACTCACTTACTCACTCACTCATGTTAATGAACTCAGAGGAGTTGATTTCGGGTAAGAACAGATTCCGCTGCTTCCTACAAATCCCGGTTCATATGGATGTTACAATGTATCACATGACTCCTGGTGTGGTTTCATTGTTCATTCAATCAATCACTAGTTTTTCTGTCTCTTCCACACTTGGTTATTTACCATCCATTGGATATTGCTGTGTAAAAATATGACCTGTACCTAAGAGAATGGATGGTTGGTAGAAGTGGAACTGTGTTCAAGAAGTCTGGAATTGTCTTATATATGGATTAAATTATCACACAATAGTTCCCTTCTGCAAAATAGAAACACTGCTGTTTCCATGGCAACTATATTTTACCTTTTATTTACTCAGTGTTTTTCTATAACCATTTGAATGTCTTTTCCCCAAAGATAATATAACTTCATTTGGAGAGCCATTCTTTCATAAAACCACTTCCATTGTGTTCTTGTTTAAACATTCAATATTTCAAAGCTGATAGCCTTGCAAATAAAATTACCTGCAAGTCGAGACTGTGTGCGTTCTCTGCTGTTCCCACACCATTTGATTAGGGTACTTGTCAGTGATGGTGCTTTAATCACTACACTCAGCAGTGTTTTCTTGACCTTCGAACTTGGCATTGGGGACTGTGGCAAATGGTGGTAGTCCTGCATATGGTAGACATCTCAACACTATTGTGTTTGATTTGGGGGCCACATGTTTCGCATGCAGTTTGCCAGTCGGAACCAATCCGTGCAACGTGCACTAGCAAGCTTTAGGGACCGTGGAGGTTTTTGCCAAGTTTCAGGGTCCAGCCACAAGTGTCAATCTAGCAAATCGGCATATTTCACTTGCTAATATATTCCACATTACTGCCTGCCGGATAAATAACATGTTTTTGTTTCTGAAAATATTTGCGACACTTTACAAAAATGTTACAGTATTGTTTTTTTCTACATGACCACTTGATGATTTTAGCAATCATTCTCAATGTGGAGATCAAATCTGTTAACTGGAATGTTCAGTGAAACTTGTATGTAAAGTATCCATTTGATATCAAAAGGGTTGAATTTGAGCACAAAAAATTTAACATCTAAGACCTACATATCTCAGTAAAGTCACAAGATATTTCCATATTGTTTTCTACTCAGATTTAATTTATTTATGAATTGATTATTTGCTATAAGTTGGTTGGTTGTGGATTAGTTTGTAATTTAACACAGCACTCAGCAATATTCCAGCTGTATGGTGGCAGTCAGTAAATAATCGAGTCTGGACAAGACAATCCAGTGATCAATAGTATGATGCTTACTAAAGAATTACAGAAGGAAATATCATGTGCATAGTAAACTAATCTGCTCAATATTTCCTGTGATAAGTATCTACAAATATGTTTGGTGATTGAAGGATTCTGTCAAAATGTTTTTTTCTGACATGACTCTGTACTTCTATGTTCAGTTCAAAAGTTGAAACTAAAATCATTTGTTCTGTTAAGCTCTACTTAAATTTTAATGTTAACACTTGATGACATAAATGGTAAATGGGACTAAAAGTATTTGTTTGTCATGTTCAAGACCCGGGTTCAGATTCCCCACATGGTTACAATGTATGAAGCCCATTTCTTGTGTCTCTCACTATGTTATTTGCTGGAATATTGCTAAAAGTGACATAAACCCATACTCACTCACTCACTCACTCACAAATAACTACTCAGTTTGGTGCATCTGCTTGTTTTTTTGCAATCTTGAGGTGCAAAATATGTAACGTATAATTTCTGCAAATATATTTTTCCCGATGTTTCCCAGTTATCTTGTAAATAGGATTCAGGATTTCTAACAAATTCCAGATTTTTTCATAGATGTGCAGCTGGCAAGAGATTTATCGTATGTTTTGTGTACTGAAAGAGGTACTGACGTGAATATTGCCATTATTTTATCGCAACCATCATGATGCTGTACGAAACTTACAAGTCCGTCCATCCCAGCTTTGTTGCTAAAGAAACACGACTGTCATTTAGCCGTCTATTTGTATCTCTGATTTGTCCAAGTGTTACCATCAACAAGACAAGCATTGCTGTCATTGTCGTCCTGAGTTAACCATCATCAGCTTACTACTTTCCTCGTCTGTAGTTATCCTACTATGCTATTGATTAGAAAATAATATTGATCTACGGCAGGGAAAGCATGTTTTTTTTGGCATAGTCTCCTAAGACTGTAGACTCCATGAGCAGTGTGATAATGAAACACATTTCCATCTCGTCATTTGTGAACTGGGAAAACACAATGATGGGACATTGCAGGTGTTGAGATATGTAGTATATGAAATGTGCGTAAGTCAATTGCACGTGTTGAGTTATGTAGGATGTAAAAAATACTTATGTCAGTTGCAATGTACGCACTGACATATCCAGTGGCATAGTGTTGTATATATACTCAACTGTGTCGCTGGGTGATGTTTTGGATGTATAGGTTAATAGTCACTCGCATCCAGTCCTTCTCTGGTTTGGGGCGTTTGCTCGTCACACTGTAGGCCCAGGTTCGATTTCCCATATGGGCACAATGTGAAGCCCATTCCCGCCATGATATTGCTGGAATATTGCTAAATGTGGTGTAAAACCTCACTCACTCACTCACTCACTCACTCACTCACTCACTCTTTCTCTGGTTTATATCCAGATGCTGGATGTGTTGGGTTAAGAAATTTGTTTAATCCTTTGAAGATTCCCTTCCCTTTAACTTGTGCATTTAGTAATAATAGACTTAATGTTGGAAGGCATGCTTGTAAGGAATAATGGATGAGTCACTGAAGTCATATTAATGTGCTCTGTTTAGTTTTGTGCGTGATATCTTCAAACAAGTTTGTGTTGAACTCAGTTCATTCTCACTGACTCACATAAAATATATTCAAAAGCATGTTCATATTTCCACCCAGGATCTGCTTAAGAGTTGGTAAAAACCAAGACATGTGTTTTAAATAATACCTGATAATAACAAAACAGAAATATTTGAAGAAACTTTTGTTTATCTGATCAACCATGTGTGACGAGGCCGGGTGATGCACTGGCTCCAATCTTATTATTGATGTTCCCATAATTGTAACATGACAAGACAATATGACCAGTGGCCTGATTACTGTAGTTAACAAGCGCTTGTCAGATCCAAGATCAATCAATCCCATCATTATGTAAACCCAGATTTCATCAGTACAAGTGCATAACAATTTGTGAGTGGCAATTGTTTTCTTCAATCTTATGTAATCCTAATCCCCTATTGTCAAATGACTAATGAGGACTCCGCCATTACATGTTGTTACTTGATATGAGAGAAATGCTGACACATGCCAATATTGAAATGTGAATTAAAAGTTTGATTATGAATGTCTTCTAATGAGTTACAGTCAGGCATTTGGACATTAATTGATTAGAAGATGAAATCCAGTATATAGCGTGGATATGGTTAACATCTTCTAGTGTCACATTCTCCTGATCATCATTTGAACATGAGCTACAAAATTATGCTCTATTCCATAAAAATGAAACAAATTTATAACAGAGTCTTTGAACGTCATTCAGAAGTGATACACATAAAGGCGAGAATTTATGGATGTCAGCCTCTTTATTTTGAGGGTCATGATGTTTCAGGTATATTCTTACTCCTTCATCGGGTAGATGAAAGACCAAGACTAGAAGTTGACATCCATAAATTTCTGCATTCGAATTTCAAACAAATGAAAAAAAAAGTATTGAGGATGCTCTGATGAATGTTATCAATAATAAAACATTTATGTAAGTACTCATGCAAGATCAAGATAACCAAAATAGCAAATGGAAAAGGATATCATTATTGCTCAGCTTAAATACTGGTATTTCAATTGGTATTTAAATTTCTAAAATAACATGTATCACAAAAGATTCCTATGACATAAAAAAGCAGCACGAGTATACATGTCCTGGCTGAAGAGTAGAAGCACCCAGTCTCCCAACTGAGTTATGCCAGTAATGAGCAACTTGTATGAGACACATGTAAATATGACTGGAGGGAATATGCAGCCCTGGTGTACGCCAACTTGTAATGAGCTTCGCTGATGTGGAGCTGCAATTTTTGTCTGTCTATCGTCTCTGCCTGGCGCTATTGTTTTGAGGACTGACCTACACAGCCTCCTGACTTTATGGGAGACAGGTGGGTCGACATGCAGCAAATGGTGGCCAATCGGAATGATATCTAGTGGGAGGAAACGTGCTAATCAAAACAAGACTTTTTTGCAGAGGGTGGGCTGTTAGGGCTCGTACTCTGAGAAGTTCTTTGTCAGTGGGAGGGAATGGATTTACATGTTCTGAAGGTAATATTTATGTCATGTCTTTGTTGATGCATATGTTAACAGTTTTTGTATCCTATATCAGTAAATATCAGTTAAACAGTACTGTTGACGGAAAACATTTTGTGGAGACCTGTTGGTGATATATTTGCTGAAAACGATTAACAACTACATGTGAAGTTGTTTTATGTGTACACAAGTTATTGTCTAAAGTATTTTTAATGACAAATGTATGAGAGTACAGAAGAATCACAGTTGTCTACTTTTACTCCCGATAAGATTATTGTTGAATATAGACCATTACATACTGTTAAGGCTGACAGTTGATATTTTTACAATTGATAATCATGATAATCAGTTATTGTTTTGTTTTTGTATATATAAAAATATAAATACCATTGTATGAATGAAATGTAAAACCATCCACAGTGGTACTGTTCTCTCAGTTTGATGCACTATTACTGCCCAGGTTGTACATCCATCTGATGATGCCAGTAAAATGTCAGGGGTTAATTTCTCTGTCTAAGTAGGGGGGAAATGTGTTAATGAGAATGTGAGGGGGAGTGTGTGTGTGTGATTATCTTACATGAGTGGCATTCTGGCATGACAAATTCCGTGTCAAAATATTGAACTCCACTACTGCTATAAATCAAATTTAAACTAACAGAGTTGTAATGTTGGCTGAAATTATCTCTAAACCTTTCAATATCCTTTATATGGACATATGTTTATTAATGGATCGGTGTTGCAATGCTTGTAATAGAATCAAGCAAGCAGTTTAACCTCCAGGATTTATCAGAACATGGACATACGATTTAGGAAATATTATGCTTAAGGAAAGAAGTGTTAGCTGTATTGATAACCAATTTAAGTTTAAACATTGAATCTTGTTAAATAGGTACAGAGTTACTTTGCTGAAATGGGAAAAGTAAATTGATTTGTTTAATTTTGTTAAATCGAAACTTTTTAAATCCCTTCTTACATGAACACACTCTACTGCTATGTAACTGAGGGTTCAGCTGACATGAGTGGACACTATTTCTTACTCTATATTAGAATAATGGCAACCTTGCTGTATGGATGTCTGTAACTATAGCAGAGAAAAATACATTCTTTTAATGGTAATACTAAGTCCTAGATGTATAACTTAATAGAAATTTAAATAATCTGCGTAAAGTATATGGAGAAATCACGTTCTTCCAAAGTCTCCAACAGCAGCGCCAGTCTTCTACAAGAGGCTGGAAGTTTGCTATCTGAGAAACGTGTTCAGCCTAGTTGGCCACATGGCACCATTATCAGAGACGATATTGATCCCAAAGCTTGCAGTAAGGTCCAGATCAGCTGAAATTCACCTTGGACATGTTGACTATTGTTTACACTGACCAGATCTGTACAGCTGAGGCATGAGTTTCGGTCCGTCTCGGGGATGTTAGTGGTCAGCGATGAAATCCTAATCTTCAAAGTGTGCTAGAAGCCTTGACTGCTGATAGTGACATTTCGTAAAAGGTTTTACATTCTTGATACGGACAATGATGAAGCACGTATGTAAGGTATGTTTTTATGTGTGGGGATGGTAGACATATCTCGTACATTTCTTTCCAAGTTATGTCAATTGCAGCTTGTACATTTTTTCCTTGCACGATTTTGCTTGTATTGTGTTTTTGGATATGTAGTTTGATGTGAGGGACAAAGAGGGGTAGCCTGCTGATGTAGTGTATGTCTGGGAAGTTGGGAAGTTTCAGATGGGAAGGGAGAAAGGTCACAGGTCGGATGTAGATGTCAGTGGCAAGGTGGAGTAGGTGAGAGGGGTGAAAAGTGCATTTTTGACACCAAGGGATTAAAACAAATAATGGGGATAAACCAATATTATTAATTTACAGCACATTATTTTTATATATTCGTATTTAAGGTACACTTTCAATAAAATAATTAAATGAATATAAATTCGGAAATATAATTTTGATGGTTATTAAACCAAGTAAATAATGTTAGTTCTTTGATTGCAAATTAATAATTTATATGTGTGAAAGGTTTAAACAATTGTTTAAAATGCACATGTATGTGTTATATTTTTCGACATTCAAGTCACCCACTGAGTGCTAATTACCAGGTGTGTACATCTCGTTATGTCAGCCTGTCAGCACACAGGTGTCAACACAATAGGCAGCATGTGATCACCCATGCTGTTAAAAGACAATAAGATGGCCGTTAGATGCTGGTTTCTTGAAAAGACAAAGAGGTTTAGATACACTTAAATGTGTTTCATGTTTATGTCTAAACTTGAGCTGTTTTATTCAAAATGCCAAATTTGATAAAGCTGATTGTAAGGATCCTCATGTTCTGATGATATTGAATCCTGTATCCACGATTCAAGCAGTTGATGTCATGATGCATCATTTTGCTTGAACACTTAAAGTCATGTTTCATTTCGATGACACACTGCCTACTAACTTCACCTGCTTCAGATTCTTGCAAAAAGATATGAATGTTGTAAGTTGGGTTAAAGTATTTTTTTATAAAACTGAATTAGTTTGTGGAAACAGAGACCATAAAATTTATCATATGGTTTCTGGTTGAAACAAGCGACTGCCTGACAATTGAGACATGATGTGGGTTCTCAAGTAACCAATGGTTGGTGTATAGTTTATGTTTCTAACATAACTACGTCCTTAAATACACTATATCCAGTTAAGCCTAGTTTTTTAACATTAAAAGACATGGTTTATGACGTTGTTGTTTGTTTGTTGATGTTGACATGACAGTTTACATGAGCATGTTGACGTGCAATATGAAGAACAGTCTCTTACACTTCTGATGCTGAAATTTATGACTGTTGTCTAAGTTGTATGCTCATTTTCAGTGTGCACATGTATGTTTCAGGTGGTGATTGCAGGTGTAACTTGTATGCACATGTATGTTTCAGGTGGTGATTGCAGGTGTAACTAGTATGCACATGTATGTTTCAGGTAGTGATTGCAGGTGTAACTAGTATGCACATGTATGTTTCAGGTAGTGATTGCAGGTGTAACTAGTATGCACATGTTTGTTTCAGGTAGTGATTGCAGGTGTAACTAGTATGCACATGTATGTTTCAGGTAGTGATTGCAGGTGTAACTAGTATGCACATGTACATTCCAGGTGGTGATTGCAGGTGTAACTAGTATGCACATGTACATTTCAGGTGGTGATTGCAGGCCTGACCTGGCCTGGCAGTAGCATGGACACCCAGCTATAGTGGACCCTGTTTATACTGGACATGGGGTGTGGTCAAGTCAGGGGGATGGGGAGAAACTTGCAGCTACTTGTCATCATCGTCGTGATCAACTGTCAGCTGACAGCTGCTGTGCCAGGTATGTGTCTTTTATTGTAAGGCAGAGATCCACTGAAACCTTTCAAGAACATGTTTAACATTTGTTCACTGTGTGTAACAATAGGTAATCCCCCAGTATTGTGGAGTGTTTTCAAAGACTTTGTTCATGTGGAACGAGAGGTGCCACTGAAAAGAAGGCAATATGATAACTCTTCCGATTGATTAATTTTTGAATAAGGGCAGTGTTGGTCCAAAGAAAATATTCCTTGTGGTTAAAATGACGGATTAAGTGAGGAAAAAATATGAATGAAGTGCCCATTGTGGTGGCCAAGTGTGTATTGAGTTCATCAGAGAACTGGGATGAGTGTGTTTGTGTATCCTGACAGGTTCCACTGCTACTCATGATATCGACCACTAGTTTGATTTCAACATCACAGTACTAATGTCACTTATCTTAATCTTTGCCTATATTAGTTTCAAGTCTTTTAACTAATAATGTCTGGTTAAAAATGGTTTTATGATAAAAGATTTTCATATTTTTTATGATATAAGGGACCGTTCATAATTTATGGCCAGGGGGGTGATGATGATTTTTATGGAGAAGCATGTACAATGTAAGTGACCCCCCCCTGCATTTCATGTACAAAATCAATGACTCCCTTCCAATATTTTTTAAGCATAATAAAAAACAACAACCCCAAATCATCACCCCCCTAGCCATAAATTACGAACGGTCCCTAAGCAGTCATTTAAAGAATAAAAGTATAAATGCATTTGACATAGTGAACATCAGATTGTGTTATGCATGAAGTCCCAAATAATTCTAAAACCTATGTATTCCTCCCAAATAATTCTGAAACCTACCCAAGAATTGAACTTTGAATGAAACAAACTTGTCATTATACAAAAATATAAAACAAAATTAATTTCTGACAAACAATTGCACAACATTCTTGTAACAGCATAAAAATTCCCTAAAAAATTCCTATTAGTATTGAAAAGGTGTTATGAAAATACTGTGATATATACAACTCTCAGTTTCACTTACACAGCTACTGATCTATATATCACTTTGTTTTCCCACGTTTCTCACACACTTAGCTTGGATATACAAAGAAACCTATTGTCTCTGAAAACACCTCCCTCCTGCCTGTTTACATGGGGAAATTAAGTTGTTAGGATTCCAAGTAGATATCTAACAAATGTCTGATGCAAACCATCTGAGCATAACAATAAGTGCTAACTTCATTCCTGTGACTTTGAAAAAAATGGCTGAACATATCGGGAGTCTAAGATCAAGGACTACGACTACCAAAGTTATATCTGAGGTGGCTTGAGCAGTTTGCAGAGTCGAGGGTTGGAAACACATAAAAATCAGCCGAAGCAAATTAGTTCTGTCACGTGTAAATTGGTACTTTTGTCTTGTGATCTTAGACAGTTTTTATTATTGTAATTCTTCATTTGAGGAATTTTCCAACGTAACAAGATTATGTTGTTTTTCAATTGTTTGGGTCTTTTAATTTGGAATTTAATTGAAATCCATTTGATCTTATTTTTCAAATGTTTGAATATTCGTATTGACTCTAAGCTGAAATTTCCATGTATTTAGATGTTATTTGTTTAAACAGACTTTGATATATGAGACACTTGATTAAATTAGATTGTAAAATGCAATAAGGCTGGCCTAATTATTTATTTAAAGATGTTGTAGAATTAAACGTGTTTGTACATTGTTGAGAGGCTTTTTGATGAGAGCTTATAATTCCCATGCTTCTAACCAGATTGGGATCTTTGTTTATTTAAATTTTCAAATACATTTTCTATTTACATGGAACCCATGTTCGTAACATTGTGACAAGAATGTATTTTTCAACACTTCCCAAAAAGAACATAATTAACAATATTTCACTCCAGTAACTCTCCTACAGAAATTGTAAAAGTCCTTCAACCACCAAAATCTGACATGATAACATCACATATATCTGACCATGTTGCACTTAATTAAAGAAATGCTCTCTTAAAATTAGCCTGTTTTGTGTGAAGCATGTATGAGATCGCAGCATATACAAAAACTGTAAAAGGTCACAAGAGTGAACCAAAACACTGCTTGATAAATGTTTTATTTACAAACATTTACACATAGCTGCAGGGTCCTTCCTATGCTCTTTGGTTTAAGATTGATAGAAGTAGGTCTTAAGTAGAGCAAGTTATCACACTTGAAGTCACCAAGTGATCTCATTATCTCGGCATATTTATTGATTTTATAATTTGATGCTAGAGGAGAGGGAGGAACTTTTTTCTGGCACGGAATCTTGGAATTGCCATCTGATGCAGAGACCAGGAGGGAATATCGCTAATAATTTGGATTTTGATGAATCAAGAAAATGTTAAATTAGGATGAAATTACAGGATTCGTCACATAAAATTGCCAGAGGATTTTTTCTTAAAGAATCATAATTAGCCAAATGTGGTATTATCAGAGACAGTTTTTTTTCTCTCTTGATCTGAAAACTAGATGTTCCAGTAGTAGCAATGGTAGCTCTTGAGTTCAATATTTTGTTTTGAAATATGAAATTTTGAAATTTTAGAGTTTTGATTTGTGTGTCAGATACTGTTTAGTTTTATCATTTAAGCAACTATTGTTACACAGTGAAATGGGGGAATGTGTATGATAAATAGATAAGTATGCTAGTGATAAGGCATTTACATCATATACTGTTTTGTTTACGAAGAAAACAGCTGTGCATATTTATTTGTTTTTAAACTAAGGGTGTGATTGCTAAAAGCTATTTCCATTTCAGTGGTTTATTAATTCATGATTAGGGTTGTAGATGTTCTCTTTTGAAAAGGGGCGGTGGGGTAATCTGGTGGTTAAAGCTTTCGCTCATCACGCCAAAGACCCGGGTTTGATTCCCCACATGGGCACAATGTGTGAAGCCCATTTCTGGTGTCCCCCGCCATGATATTGCTGGAATATTGCTAAAAGCGGCGTAAAATTAAACTCACTCACTCTCTTGAAAACCTGCAGAAATTTATGCCTCTCAAAATAAAATAAGGATAACAGAATTATTTCCCATTACTGACTCCATCAGTCTTGGCCAGACAGAAAAATTATACTAATAGTAAAGATTTAGTTGACCCTTAACTCTTTTGTGTAGTATAGATGAGAACTATACCATTCAGACTAATTGACAACAAGAATTTGAAGTAAATAGTTTGTTAGTATCATAAAACCTCACTATGCCATTGATGTTATTCAATTCAATTTGTTTTATTCAAGGCACTGAAGAGGCCACAGGCCTATAGTACAATACAAGTGTGTACAGTTACATGGTATTTAAAACAAATTTTCTACTGTTGAACCCATGATAGTTGAACATTGATAGATATTTAACAATGTGTAGATTTGTTGCTTTCAACAATAACCTTAATTTATATTCACGGTGATTGATGCGGTAAAATAGGGGTATATATAACATTCTTAAATTGTTAAAATGCGGATAGACTAATATAAAATGATACTCATCTTCTATCACCCCTTAATCACATAACATACACAGTCTATTTTCTCGTGGAACATTATGATATACCTGCCCTTTTCTATATTTAATTCATGGGATGTACATCATAGTCATGCAATTGCTGTCCTAAACTTWTTAATGTTAACATCAAGGAGGTAATGCTCTGCTATAAGATCTGATTTAAAAGTGCTATATACTGAGGTTTTGGGTGATAGAGTTAGCGAGGCAGTCCAGAGTTGCAAGTACATATCTTTTAACCTTTGTGTTACAGATTTAATAAAAACATTTGGGAAGCTAATACAATCAAGTTTAAAAGCATATCTGAATCCACATGTTTCAAGCATATTACTGCATAGCCAAGTTGCCAATGTGTTTGAGTGTAGTGATGAGGGTCTGATGACTGACAAAATTGTTAATCCCTTGTAGTATATTGCTTCCAGAATGGTTAAGGTGACCTCGAACCCTCCCAGCCTCTCCTCTCTGTGCCTGTTATGGGTCAGATATCTAACCTGCTTCTCAATCCATTAAATCTTGCCAGGAACATTAATGGATCCCCAGAACGTTTATGAGGATCCTGAACATGGTTGAGCATGTTCTGAATGACATTAGAGTCATGTGACTGTCCTCTGTGAGTCCTAGATCTATGAAAATAATTTTCTTTTTTAGGACTTAAGCTGATCTTGTCTTCTAAATTTCTTTTTACTGTCAACTTATCAGACGACTTGGCATTACATCTTGGAAGAATGGCACTTGATTGTTCCCGTAACAGCAACAAACTTCAGCAGCTGAAGTTATCTCCCTTTGTGTAATTGTAGTTCCTGTCCACTGATGGTATTACAGTATTAAATGTGGGTTGGCGTCAGAATCAATTTCCAACAAAATTACCATGTTGTCTACTTAAGCCATATGAAGAAAATATAACATGTTCTCTTGTTAAGAATTCCACTATTGAAGTTTTCCGAAATCATTTTAAGTTTTACGATTCAGAGCTCCAGAAAAGCTTCTGGCCATGTGGGTATGATACCCATTCTTTTGAGACTAAGTGGGTATTTCCAATTTCAAGAGAGTATCTATACTTTTACGTACCCACCATATATTTAAAATCTGGGTATTCATTGCAAATAAGTAAAAGAGATGCGACATGTTTTTATTATAAAATTAAATGTTAAGCCAAAATCCTCCTAACTATGCTAAATAATAGGTAATAGCTAATACAGCTTTATCCACTTGTGCTGTAAGAAATAATAAGTGCCTTAGTCTACATCCGTTTTGTTGGAAAACAAGAAACCAAGATAGCTATCAGTGAAGGGTTAACAAACCATGATTGGTATTCAATCTGCGTTGCACATTTTAATTGCGTTTAGAATTATTCAAGATTCTTTTAATCGCGAATATTTAGAGATGACAAAACTTGAGTTCGATTGGCTTGAATTGATATGATACGCAACATGATGTTCATGTGTTGGATAAGTACGCTTTGTTATTTTGACATAGCGTAAATGTAAATATTTAGTGTTTATTGATATGCTGGAATTTAGTTTTCGTGCATATTTGAGGCTCAGCACATTGGTTGATTGTATTCATTGTATCTTGTTTTGATTGTACATATCGTATCCTGTTAGTGTGTCACTCACTCACTCACTCACTCACTCACTCACTCACTCACTCACTCACTCACTCACTC
>VKKT01001304.1:436289-446777 GCA_008038995.1 Haliotis laevigata | reverse complement strand
GAGCGATAGGGAGTATGAGCGATAGCGAATCTGTTAAGAACAGATGGGACGTTGGCAACGAGTCAGAACGAGGCGTCATTGTCCATTTCCGGCAACGACAAACAGCCGGCTGTAGCTGCATGGCATGGGCCAAACACTTGGCGATGTTAAGGTTTCCGACTGTTGCCCGTATTCATTATATTCAAACGTCGGATAAACTGTAGTCCAGTCCATCACCAAATAGTGCCTATCAGCTGTAGAAAGATATAACACTCAAACTCAAAGGTTAATATGATGACCAAAAATAAAAACTTATATAAGCGTTCATTTTCTGTAAAAGGTGTCTATCTCAGGAACAGAAGGTGCAGTGTCGGGTAAAAATAACTGACATTTGGGGGGATTGTCGTCTGTTGCATAGCTCTGAATATATGACATTATATTGTGACATTTAGGGAAGGAATGATGAACAATAGGGAAAAGGAAGCACATCCTGGTGTGTCGGCCGTTGTCATGGTTTCCGTCGTCGGTGATAAAAAGAAGGGCATGTTGAGTTTGTTTTGACCCCGAGTATTAACTGGCTAACTGGCGAATGGATTTAATTGCTTCTTACAAAGAACGTTCATCTCACCCGGGAAAGGTCTGTTGGTGTGTGGCTGATTCCTCCAACTCCATGCGTATTAAGTCGCGCCGATATGCTGACAAGAATGGTCTCCCTTCCCTCATTCTGGACAATGCGCCGATCCATCCATTCCCCTCACTCATAAACGAGATGAAAGCTAATTAACCTGCTGGCTGAATCAGTGGGTGTGCAGGTTTATTTTGTACGTGATGTAATTAATTAGGTAAGGACGGGTCTACAACCGTATCCCCGCTCACCCAAGTGTCAAGTGAGGATCGCTGTTGTCCAATTGTGAGGCAATGTACTTGATTCTATTGTAACATTCACACTGGTCGTTTGTGTGTGTATTCAGTCAGTGTACCACGGTCTGCTATCTGACCGAGGGCTATTAAACTGACTATGGCCATTTACAAAGCAACACAGAGTGATAAACATTTCACTTTGCTTTGAAGCCTTCTTTCATTTCAGAACAAACATGATCGGCCTATTTGCTTGCCAGTATGTTTATACAAATAGTGTATGTATATTGTGTTATACATCCGTAGATACAATAAAGATTATTTATTCAGTACCGTCTTTGACATAAGACGGCAGTGGGGTAGCTTGGTGGTTAAAGCACTGATTGAGACACAGAAGGCTCGGGTTGTATTCCCTTCATGATTGAAACGTGTGATCCCATTGCCGGTTGCCCCCTTCCGAGATATTGTCGGGCTATTGCTAACAGCAGCGCAGAACCATACTCACTCACTCACACTCACTCACTCACACTCACTCACTCACCATTTGACACTAGAGACATTGGCATGCATATACATGGGGACATTTCGTGTCTTAACATTCAAAGGGAGACTAGGGCTGTTCAACTTGGCAGTCCACGTACGTTTGTTCATATATTTCAAACATCATCCCGATTTGTAACCTTGTTCAAACAGTAAATTATAGTTATCTAAGAGTTGGTTTGTACCTTTAGCTTAACATATATCATTCAAGGGCGGTGGGGTGTCGTAGTGGCTAAAGTGTTTGCTCGTCACGCCGAAGACCCGGGTTCGGTTTCGAACATGAGTCCAATTTGTGAAGTCCATTTATGGTGTCCCCCGCCGTGATATTGCTGGAAATTGCTAAAAGTGGCGTAAAAGTAAACGCACTCACTTATCCTTTTGTATTCGGTTTTCGGTCATGTAAGGATTACCGACCAACGTAACATAAAGTGCAAAGATACAAAGAAAATATATATGTTTCCGGGTACAAATACTGCTGATGTACGTTAAAACGAAGAACTGCTCATTAAATTAAGATTAAATAAATTTGGGAATTCTTCAATAAACATTTAAAGTGAATACTTGTTTTCATATTTCGCGCGTGTTGAACTCGGGCTAAGTACGAAACAGTGGCGGAGAATTTCGCGTCAATTATCCAAGATGGCTGCGCACAGGCACAGATGACCAATGTCAAAATAATTCGACGTTTTTATGAAAACAGGTACGGTATGAATTGCAATTGCGACAGTCGTTCATTCTGAACGCTACGACAATTTAAAATTTGGCAGGGACTTCTCCTGAAGCGATAGCACTGTATCACCTGAAGACACATTTCTTTCACGTGATGCATACCAAGGTTGTTATCTGTAACACTAACAGTGTTTAATCGGTTTGGATAGGATGTGAATTAGTTACATATTGCAACTTATCAAATATTGCATGATCTCGATGCGAATATGCACGAAGGCCATATTGTTGCAGTTACTCACAATCAAAACAACGGCCGATGACATGGGTCGTCCAGATAAACATGACAAAATAGGTGGCAGAGTATGCAGAAATTATGCATTTTTCAGCATTTTGTCCCATTTCATTATTTTGTCTAGCATCCAAATGTTAATCCCAGGTAATTTTATCCTGGGGGTGAGGTGAAAAAAATATGCAAATGAAATGGATATCACCAGCTCTGCTTGACCAACAATAATTTGTGAAACTGATAATTTAACACAACTCGTAGATAATCAAAATGTGTGCTGATCATTGTTCAAAATCGATAAACAGTGTTTCGACAAAGCGTGAAACTTTTGGTGCTATGTATAAACTGTAAATGATGTTTTCATATACATTTACATATATATATAATTTTTAATGATCACCACCTCAAGAACTCTTGTTGTAGAGTCTATGTGTGACAAAATTGGATCATGTGGTCATGGTTGATTGCGTATCACTATGCACTGTATCGTGATGTTGCTCTTAATGTCAACCACTGGCTCAGATTTGATTATTTACATGCTGTCATATATAGATTAAATGTTGCTGACTGGTGTAAAACATTACTCCACTCAGTCTCATTTAGATAATGTTGATCTGTTATAACTACTTGTTCGCTGACAGCACACTAAAATTAAAATTTGGTGTACATATATAGACAGATTATTGTTTTCAGCAGGCAAAGATTACAGATTTGTGTACTGAGTGAATATATGGGAGAAAAAAGATACAATTTATAATTGCTCTGGCCTACCTAAATATTCCCTTTCTGTTTTTGATTTTTTCAGATAACAAAATGCTGAGGCAGATCGTGAAGAGTGCATTTCTGTTAGCGTCTTCAGCAGTGGCTGTACCATATACAGTGGCACTCTTATGCAATGTTCTGTATGGATGGCCACAGTCTCGGGACAAGTACAAACGAGCATTCCATCCAAGGAAAGTGTACGCTCTTAACTATGCTGTGTTGCAGAGACTGCTCCGATTTAAATATGCCCCATTGTACTTCAGATGGAAATTTTTCTACAGCAATGCCGATCGCTCCATTCTTGCTAAGGTATGTTTCTAGATTTTTTTCTCACTGGTCTGAATGTTATGTGGGCTTACATTGGTTCCTACTTGTTAAGTGTCTCACATAACAAATTGGACTATTGACTGCAGGTGATACAAAATTAATGAAAATATTTATTTGCAAAGTGTAATATATATATTTTTTTCATTTAATATGTACGATGTTTTCAAATTCTCAACATTGTCCACTAGCAAATGCCTGTCTATGTTAATCTAAGATCATTCAATATACCAACTCTGCTGGTGGAAAATTTGAGATGTCTCCTCTCTTTGTTTACCTGAAACAGAATACTCAGAAATAAATTCGTTACATGTTAACAATATATATCATATTATGGTTGTTATTTATAACGTTTTTATTAATTATACACCTAATCCACACCCTAAAGCATCCTCAAAGCACTACATTATTACCAATCAATGAATCAGTGAGCACTTGAATTGAATTCTCTGCTCCCTTAGGAGTATATGACCCTTATCATAATAGGTCAAATTGTCTTCTCATCCTAATGGGTTCCATTCTTTGTATTGTGAACTGAGGCAATATTTATGATATAATATAATAATAATATAATTAATTTTTATAGCGCCTAGTATCCATCTGTGTAGTTACTCACTGGCACATATGTAGGAGTCAGTGGAGTGTGAGGGGGAAATGTCAAATATTGTAAGCAGTTCTGCACAGACTTGTTTTGATTTGGCTTTTAAAAGTGGATTCTCAGGGCTTTTAGTTCTGATGGTAGAGTGTTCATAATTGAGGTGCAACAATGGAGAATGCTTGCCTAAGAAGAAACCATGTGTGTTACATGTGTTTGGTTGGGGGGCAAGAGAGAAGCCTTGGAAACTTTCAGGAGTCAAACATAGTCCCTGATCCATTTGTTCCCTGTGAACAGCGTTGCTTTACTTTACCTGCATTGTGGTGTCTGTGCAGTTAATGAAACTACATACTCTGATAAGCACCCCCTGACAATATCGGGGACACTCGTCATCTTAAAATCCATTATCTCCCCTTTGTCAATTTTCTTAGTACTTGAAGTGCCTAAGTAGTTGAATATGGTAGGCATTAAAGCATTGTTTAATTTGATGATTTGTTGATGATGCATCATCTGATAGCGTTTGAAGCGTTTGATAAGCTGAATATTTTTACACTGTAATGTTCTGTTTTGACGTAATGATATGGAAACAGTTCATTTAAAATGATTTAAGTGATATTATGTTTGGACGAGTAACCTCTTCAAAATTCTCAAGCTGTGACGTCCCTAGTTTGTAATGATATGGTCACCCTGCCACACACAGTACAGTAAAATGTAATCTTTAACACATTAGCAAGGGTAAGGAGACATTAGACATTACCTTCATGTATAACAGCCCGTCGGAAACATATTTAGTAGATTGGGGTATGAAATACATTGGGATGATAGCTGTTGCATATACAATAAGAAAATTGTGCATGTTCTTACCATTTTGTGACCAGTTAAAAAATAACATTTCATCTTAATTAGGAATGTAAAGTGCATAAAGTATGATACTTTGGTTTGGTTGTTGCTTAACGCTACACTCAGCAATATTCCAGCTATATGGCGGTGGTCTGTAAACAATGGTAAATAATCTTGTCTGGACCAGACAGTCCAGTGACCAACAACATGAGCATAGATCTATGCAATTTGGATACAATGACAGGGATTTACAGGACATGAATTCCTGCTTTCTATACACATAAAAATTGACAATAGATGCAACCAAATTTATCAGCGCATCCACAGGGACTCAGAAAACGTCCAAATCCTTTTTGTAAAAATTCCAGTTAAGTGACAACAAGTTATGTTATCACTGAGTTTGCTACTAGCTGGGTTATGGTGTTATTTGCAATTTAATTACTGTAACAATGTGATGGTTATGATACACAATACAATAACAGTATTAATAATAATATTTAAGTGTCTGGGACCCCCATTTTGTTGTCCAGGGGCTCCTTTCACCATGTTCGAGAAGCAACCTTTACTAAGGTTTACCTTAACTCCCATTCTCCAACATTGCACTAAGGTTTCCGTAGTGACTTACGATCACCTTAGTGCTTAGTGAAAGGAGGCCCAGGACCCCTGAAAATTAGGAGTGTGAGTCCCAGGGACCCTCAAATACAGGAGTCCATGTAAATCCCTGCTATGACATGTGTCAATTAAGTCAACAAGCCTAACCACCAAATCCCGTTAGTCGCCTCTTACGACAAGCATGGGTTACTGAAGACCAATTCTAACCCGGATCTTCTCAGGTCCTATAAAGTATATTAACATGGATCCTCATAAACCATTAGAATTTTAGTTTAGGTGTAATCAGAATAACATAAGCCTGTTTCTTGATGACAGGAGATTTATAAGTTGATTGAACAAGTTAATGGTTGGAATATATTTTCAGGATTTGTCTTATGGACGCAATGACCGGACATTAGACGTGTATTCCCCGTTTCCTCACAATCCCGCGGAGTTGCGACCTGTGGTGATCTTCGTGTACGGTGGGGCATGGGGAGCCGGGGACAAGAGCATGTACGGGCTGCTGTGTATGCAGATTGCATCCAAACTGGGGGTGATTGTCTGCTGTATGAACTACTCGCTGTATCCACAGGTAAGCAGACTTTATATGTATAGGTACTATGGTTGCAACAAATCCATAAGAAGGTGAACGTCATACACATCAGGCATATTGGGTATCGAATACATGTACTATAATACGTCTGTAGCTGAAGTATTACCGGTATTCAATATATTCAGTGAAACAGTAACAATGTGAATTCTTTGACATGTCTTGACCATGATGACAGTGTTAATTTATCATGACAATAACACTTTACTGAAAATATTTTCTAACATCAAACATTTCTCATGGAATTTTATAGTAGTAGAATGGAGATGAACATTGCAACATTCATTGCAAATTCAGCTGTGCATGTTTAAATCTAGATCTGAAATTGCTTTGCTTTGAAAACACAGTATGTTTATTTCCTAATCAGCTTATACAGGTGTATGTTTGGGATAGATTAATGATGATGACAATGTGTATAGAGATGTGTGTTCACTGTACATGTTGTATAACCCAGTCCCAGGTCCCACTCTTCAAAGCAATCTTTTGGCTATTAGGCCAGACCAATTTTTGTTCTTGTTTTACGGATCTGGGGCCTTATTCTCGAAACGTTCGTAGCCCTAAGAATTCTTAACTTTGAACGTATCCAATGTGTTAAGAATGGGCTTAAGAAGTTCGTAGAACTTAAGAAGTTTCGAGAATAGCTAGCCTGCCTCATATTTTTTCAAAAATAAGAAAACAAATTAAAATTAATTTTCCCCTCTCAAAAAATAAATGCTTATGTTTTATTGGTCAAAAATGTAAACTTACAAGAAATTGTTTTAGATTCATTTTTTGCCCCACATGCTCATAAATTGCCAAAAGTAAACTACTTTTAGTATTTAAAAGGAATATTACTTTGACTGGTGATTTTTTGTTTAAAAATTCCCCACCTGCCTTTAGGTTTTCTGAGGACAAAAATCTATAAAACAAGAAATAAAATTGGTCTGGCCTTATGTTATGAAGTCTTTATTACCAGGGTCTTTGTGCTATGATCAATTTGTGGATCAGGGCCTAGGTCTTTTACTCCTTCATGTACCTCCAGGTGTGAAAAACTGATGATACCTAACCAGGAGGTTGTTTCAGTCCCGTACGTTCTATGCATGGTCAAGAGAAATATTCAGACCCACATATAATTAATACAGTCAGGGGGCTCTGTGTGCCAAAAATTAAGTATAGCTGTTAATAATGTTATATTACTGTGGATATTTCATTAATACGTATCCCATTATTTAGAAATCTGACATGTGATTCCTCAAGAACTCTTGTCTCCTTCATTTTAATTTGTGGTCAAAGTTCACCTGGCGCAAGCTTCTTTGGAGGTGGGGTGGTGGGGTAGCCTAGTGGTTAAAGCGTACGCTCATGCTGAAGACCCAGTTTCATTCCCCACATGGGTACAATGTGTGAAACCCATTTCTGGTGTCCACAGCCGTGATAGTGCTGGAATATTGCTAACAGCGGCATAAAACTAAACTCACTCACTCTCTGAGGGTGTTGTCTGATCCTCATGCAGCGAGGCATTATGTTGGAACAGAAGATCTACTTTTAATGATTGCCTATGAGAACAATGCCATTCTGCCATTTTATAGTTACAGTCAGTCAATTCACTGAAAACAAATGGCATTTAAACATAGACAAGATTTAGGACTTACTTCTTCATATTTACCAAATTTAAACAATTTACAATTAGAAGACAATTAGCCATTGTTCTAGGAAATGAACTGATGTGAAACCCTAATGTGTGATGAATCAACACAAACCAGTTTGTTATCATTCTGTTTATCACTGGTTGCAGTATGTATGTAAATATGTGGGCTCTATTTTTTGACATATTCATAAACAATCAACAGCATCTGTTTATGATGGATTGATCAGTGTGGTAAGGAGAGAGTATCCATTTGGTGCAAATAAAAGCATCTGTTGCTTATGTCAAATATATAATCAAATATTTGTTGAAACTTGAACCTATCATGATTGTGCACTTGTGATTCTGTTACATCAAGTTTTGTTCATACAATATATTCTTACCATAGTTAGTTGCTGGGTTTATGTGCATCCAGTCTGTACAAATGTAGAGAATGGAAAACAATTCACTGCGTCCAGAGGTACACAGAATATTACCCACAACACATCTATGACCTTGCTAAGTGATTGGTTGTTTCTTTCAGAGTAGTTACGTGCATGATTTCATCCACCAGTCCAGATGATCAATGATTCATTCCAGGCTCTAAAGAAATTATCAATATGTACAGTTCTCTACACTGTTGCTTCACACTAATCACGGGAACCTCATATTGTGTGCAAGGACCAGTAAAACTAATAACTGAGTGTCCCTTTGACCCCTATGTTTGTGAGTTGAGGTAAAATCCCTGAGTTGTATATCTTAGGCTTTAAACAAAGGCGTTATGTTTATGGACCTGCCCACGTTAACGCCAGCATCCTTCCTTTAAAAAGTAATGGACATTTTTACTTCTTCACTTCTCTTCGTCAAGGCGGTGGGGTAGCCTAGTGGTTAAAGCTTTCACTCATCACGCCGAAGACCAGGGTTCAATTCCCCACATGGGTTCAATGTGTGAAACCCGTTTCTGGTGTCTCCTGCCGTGGTATTGCTGGAATATTGTTAAAAGCGGCGTAAAACCATACTCACTCCATGCAGCAAACATCATGTGGTATAATCTTAATACAAAGCAGTAAAAAAACAACAACAGCTATTCATTGTTATATGGTTTGTTATTGTGATTACTGTTGTGTTTTATCAAGGGCTATGTGGATGATATGGTACAGGACGTGGTGGACGCCATCAACTGGGTACACGAGAACATCCACACATATGGAGGTAATAAGGTACGTACCTGGGGAAACGTTTGCCTTATACACATATGGTGTCTATAGTCTATGAAATGGAATCGGTTTTCCTATAAATTTCTAAAAGACTAGCCTGGAAGAGGAGTGGAAACCGTATTTCACAGGTCTTCAGGCTTTGTACCGAGTAGGACTTGACTCATTTGATTTTTACAAATCCTCTGCATTATTTAGAAGTATTTGGCTCATATAGACTTGTTAAAAATATGCAAAAAACTCTTTATGTTAATGTCGCTGTTTATAATTTATGGCTTGGGTGTGTGTCTGTGTGTGTGGGGGTGGGGTGTGGGGGTGGGTGGGCTGTGTTTGATGATATTCAGGGAGGTCACCCATTTTGTTCTGGGGAGGTAGGGGGGTCAGCAATTTTTTACATAAAATATTTTAAAATCATGCTTAAAAATTATTGGAAGGGAGAGGGGGGTCATTGATTTTGTACATGACATGCAGGGGGGTCACTTACTTTGTACATAAATTTTAGGGGGGTTCATTCACATTGTACATGCTTCTCCATAAAAATCATCATCACACCCCCCACCCCCCAACCCCCTTGTCATAAATTATGAACGGTCCCTTAGATATTGCTGATGGGTCTTTTTTAACTTTCATACACTCAGTATGATAGTATCAATGTTGACTGTCATGTTAAAGCCCAGTTCCCCTTATCGACCTGATTACTGATATGTTTTGATTAATTTTATTCTCTTCAGGATCAAATAATGCTGATTGGCCACTCATCAGGGGCCCATCTCTCGGCCATGGCAATTCTTGAATTGTTACATGATGAACGCATACAGATCCAGCCCTTCAAGGGGAGGCAACTTCAGTTTGACGACCAACACTACACAGGATCAAACAACAACAGTAACGTGGAGGAGCAGGACGGCCAGGAGGGGAGCTCAGGGTCCTCCGAGAGTTTTGCCCTCCTAAGTGATAATGGTGAACAGCAGAATAGTGAAGTTAATAATGGGGCAACAAGTACATTTGAAGTCCTCAATGGACAGCAAGGAGGAAAAGAATCCACTATGGCCAGCAGTGAGACCAGACCATCTGATGACAGTATGGATGTGATTCCTAGTCCTACAGAGGAAAGTGCTGAGGATGTTGTCGTGGCTGAAGGAGGAGGTGGGGAGGAGGAGGAAGATGAAGACAGTGGGGATGATGACTCAGTTGTTACTGTTCGACCAAAGGATATTGAGAGACATGCTACCTTGGTGGATCTGTGCAAGTCAGTTAAAGCATTTGTAGGTATGTGATGTTAAAGATTCATAGACCTGTGAAGATACGGGTTAGAATAGGTCTTTAGCAACACATGTTTGTCTAAAGCGGCATCTTACAGGATTGGGTGGTCAGGCTCGCTTACTGGGTTGACACGTCATCATATCCATATTGTGTAGATCAATGCCCATGCTGTTGGTCACTAGATTGTCTGGCCCAGACTTGATTATTTATAGACCGACACCATATACCTAGAATATTGCTGAGTGCAACGTTAAACAACAAACAAAGTAAAGATTCATGTCATTACCTTTTAGGATTCCATGTTAGACTAGCTCTCAACCTGTAATGCCGGAGAGTGGAAGGTCCTGGGTTCGATCC
>VKKT01001304.1:382714-394300 GCA_008038995.1 Haliotis laevigata | reverse complement strand
AGCAATATTCCAGCAATATCATGGCAGGGGACACCAGAAATGGGCTTCACACATTGTACCCATGTGGTGAATCAAACCCGGGTCTTCGGCGTCACGAGCGACTGCTTTAACCACTAGACTACCCCACCGCCCCTCTGTCATGACAAGCTGACACCTAAACCACAAAGCCACACCACATAAACAAATTCATTTACATTCCACAGTTTTCCCTTTGTTTTGTACTTGAACACTTTGCGATTCAAACCTAAGTTTCAATGTGACAAACACCTTAAACACAAAGCTTCACAGCATATAAGAAGTTGATCATTTCTATTCCACAGCTACTCCCCTTTAAACCTATTTATCTGAAGAACACAGCTAGTCTGTCATGCAGACCCTGAAGCAAATATATCCAAAAAATCCCACGCAGGTCTACAAAATGTGGCAAGTCTAGGTTTCCACAGCTGAAAATGAAGAAAGTCTCAGGGCTCCTTTTCATTACATTTTGTTTTCACTATGAGCTTTTTTTCTGTAAAATATGTTTATTTCAGAGACTAGTTGTTAGTCTAACAGTCTCTGTGAGTTGGCTGTATGTCATTGATATGTAGCATCCTGCAACACTGAATACAGCAGGACAGTTTTAGAGATTCCCTAATATCAATGATGTGTTGTATGGCTCTTGTGGCAGACAGCCAGGCTGGCCTGGAGTCATCTGTAGGACAATGACTGAAATCTTACAATGTTCCATCTCCTACACTGGTTAAATATATCATATCTGAACCGCTGGTGATAAGTAGGTTGCCAAGCTAACATTCATTTCTAAATTATTTTTTTTGCACCTATATATCCGAATGTGCATACACGCCAACATGGGTCTCCCTCCCAACCGGAGCCTGTTTTATCTTCATAATACAAGGCACAAGTCGGAGCAATGAGTACCTTCTATTAAAGTAGTTTGATACCACCTGGTCAGTGTATTGAACCATCAGTCTTCCACACCATGCAACCACTCTATCTGCTGACCAACTGTCTCAGATATATATCAGAGTTTCCACATTTTTTGTGAACCAAAATTATATGATTTTTCAAGACAAATATTGCTTTTTCCAGACAACAATATATGTCCTAGGGTTTTTTGATACCGTTAAAGATATATTACTGAAATAAAACAATATCTTAAGAAATAACCTCTCATCTCATCTCCCCTTCCAGCGGTCCATTCACACCTCTTTATGATAAGATGGCAATAAAAATTAAACATCAAGTGTAGCAATGTTTCTTTTACTCTTTAACTATCTTTATTGACATAATACCAATATAAAACATGTTATTAAAATCAATAATGGCATGTACACATTTGTTAGTTACAAAAACCCAAGATTATTCCATGATTTCATCTATTTTTTTCTCTCAAATTCCATGATTTTTCCAAGACTGGAAAATGGGGGGTGAAATTTCCAGGTTTTCCTGGTAATTTGGGAATCCTGTATATGTGCAGTTAATCAAATCTGGACCCACGAAACCATTATAGTAAGGTACAACAGTGCATATAACTGTACAATACAGGATGACAATAAATCTGTTGCACTAGAGTTACCTGCCCTTCCTGCAAGAGCTACTCCTTCTCCGAAGCAATTGCTACCACTTAACTTTTTCCTAATACATGCAACATTCAAAGAATAGCAACATTGACACAAGGGTCAATATGAAAACAGTTTGAAGTGTGTTCTTACTTATAATATTCTCTTTATTTCTAACAGCGTTACATCACATCATGTAACTATATCCTCAAGCCTTTATTAAGCTTTTCCTCCATAGAACATAATTTACGCAAACAAAACCCATAAAACCAGAAAAGAACCATGAATATAGAATCAGTAGGGATATAAAGCAAAACAGATGTATTGACCATGTCACTACAAAGACAGTTCCATCCATTACTGTTTGTAAAACATGGGAAAAAATTGCTCGAGTGTAGGTAACGAGTTTTTCAAACTGAACAGACTTGAGCTGAATACACTGTCCACTCAGTAATGGTGAACACTAGAAACAGAAATAGAAATACTCCATAAAAAAATACTTTCCTCGAAGATTGCTCGACAGTGTCAATGCTCTCCGTTCTTTCGGTCGATCACAAACACCTAAGTTCTCAGCATTCATTTGTTAATCATGGGAAATGGGCAGTGATAGGGTTTAGGAAAAGCCACGATAATCCAACACGGGGCTCCCCTTCCTATCGACAACAATTATCCTCTTAATATCCTCCAGCTTAGGCTAACACAAGAATCCATCTCTTATAGATTGTCAAATAACGGCCTGCTTCAGAGAAAATGACTTCGGTCCATGTGTGTATAATCTAATACCTCTGTATCTGCTGCTGCTGGGGCGCCATGGTAGCAGCCTGTGTGAGACCCTCGTCAAAGTCCTCAAACTAGCAGCGTCAAATTGAACTATAGGGCTTTATGTACATTACTCTCATTGAGCCATCCCTAAGGACTTCGCATGTGTAAATATTCTTTGTTCTGTAACATTGTAAGTCTGTGATGCTACACCTAACTCACAGAAGAATGATGGAGTGACCTGGGTATAATTTGGTGATAATCACATTGCGTTTTAATGTAGAGTGAGGTTACTTGTAAATTTAATAGTTGTAGAGTGTAAATTTACTGTTATCCTCAGCTATCTCTACATAGAAAACACAATATGATTATTGCCAAATCAATTAGTTCTGACTTTAATATAAGTAAGTTTACCTTCTAAATTGTACATACGATTATTTGTTAATGCTTCCTGACAAAGACTGAAAAAACAAACATTTAAAGGTAAAAACATCTATGGTGATGCAGCCATCAAATCAGCTGTTTCAATCACTGGTTGTCATTATGATTTGATACCTCTGGTTGACCAATCAGAATGAAGCACTCTTCAAATTCATGGTGTTGCTCATAGTATATATCATACATGTCTGCATCATGAGAGGAGTGAGAGAGATAGATTTAATGCTGCTATGAACAGAATTCCAGCAACACCAAGTGCGGGAGTGAAAAAGGTAAGAGATGTTTACAACGTCGATGAAACCCACCAGGAAGAATATTACTTATTGTCTAATGGTTTTACTTTGATAAAGTGACTGTTGAAACTTTTCAGAAATGTCTTAATGCTCTCCTAAAAGAAAATGCAATCGATACCATAAACAAAGCTTCACTTCGACAGAATGGTCGGAGGAAAATATTCAAGATATCCTCCTGGAAAAACATCTTCGACTGTCACGAACCACACCACTACTTATGTGGCTCTCATGGCAGAATCATGTCATAAACACCAACCCACTTCACAAAATGTATGCCTACATGATCTCAAAATAAAAATAGTTCCTCTGAAACTCAATCTCTTGAAGAATCCATATTGATCTGTGCTTTGCTATTCCATCTAACTTCATCAAAATCCATTAATTTCCGATTTTCACTGACAAAGAATGTATGTCATTCTTTAATCACAAAACAAAAAGGTAGGATAATGAAAGCATCTAATTACAAAACCTTTAATGGATATAAACCACACACAGATAGCCATTCTTACTACACAGATGATATAAAAACATACATGGTTAAAACTTTGATTAATGACATCAGAAACCTTTTCGTTTGTCATCGTGAAATTGCTTCAATCTTCAAACCACTCCGTGCCATATCTCAAACTGAAGAAAATCACAAGATGACATGAAGAGCCAATGTTCCAAACAATTTCAGACTTAACTCAAAACCTATTACACAGGAATATGTCTTCAGACAGGGAAGGTCTTCTGGAGACGATTACGTGTTTGATAAGTGGAGCCATGCTAAAGAATTATTATTCACTTGGTCCCCAAAGACTGATTTCCTGAGACAAGCAATTTCAGGCACCTGCATGCACAGCGAGCCAACTGATTGTCTTCATCCTTGTCAAAAGGAAAATGGCTGTTCGAATTTCCTTCAGATCCAAAAACAGCAGCAAAAGACTTCCTACAGGAGTGACAGTCACATGACAAACAGTGACTCTCTTGTGTTTTGAAATAATAGCCTCAACATCATGACAGAAACATGCGCCAAATAATTCATATGCCCGAGTTCTTGTAATCTGAAATGATGTTATCATGATTGATGGGCCCACAGCATAATAATTTCAACTGGTGTTCATTTCAAGAAGAATTCTAAATCATAAGGCCTGTTTAGAACAAAGGTCTGTGTCAATGACAAGCTATTTGCTTAAATGCTTAGATAACTAGAATCAGACTATGTTTAATGCAGTAGTTATGACTGTCATAGTGCATCGAGTTTCTTGAGAGATGTTATTTTTTCCGTCACTGAAAAAAGCATCCAACAATTGTATTTCTAAACAATTTTTTTCTGGGTACCTAGCACATACATTTAACTTTCTTGGTAAAATCTGTATTTTTCAGCATTTTCATGAAAACCTATAACTTGTTTTGTCATGCCAGTGGTACACAAATCTCCTTAACTGCCCACCTGAACAGAATACAAAAGGCCATGCCCTGAGATGGCTTTGAGAAATGAAGGTCAACAAAGTTGACCCATCCCTGCTCTCTTCTCTACATAAGGGCAGACAACTCTAATTATCCAAACTCAAGGGCACTACTGGTTCATTTGATGCATTTACCTGTTATTCACATGTGAACGTCCATAAATTATTTTCTTTCACCAATTAACCCTGTTTTGTTGCCCATGTGATTGACTAATCATGCATACATGTAAACATGTTCCTCATAAGTGGAGAACCTTTCAGAAGTTGCTGCTTGAAGAAGCCATTCAAGTTTTGATTATACAATTTGCTTTCATCAATGACATCCAGAAACTTTGTTTGGATGCCCTCAAACTTATATAACAGGCAAATCACAAAAAAAACACTTCTCAGGATTTCACTGCAGTTGATGTGGAAGCAGTCTAAAAGGGTTATATCAGGATTAAAAATGTTGTTCCTTTAGCACAGGGATTAAATCACCCCATGCCCTTACCACCTCACAAAAAGAAAGAAAGAAAAGAAAAACATTTTGAAAAGAATTATAATCTCTCTGACATCATCAAAGAGATTGTTTCATCTCCCGAATTCTAGGCAGGTTGTATGGCACAGCTCATGAGTATGTCAATGTGACCGCCTTTTTCACTGACCTTAATTTCATACAGATGCAGATTCTGTGCRTTTTCAGAGAGTGAGTGTGTGAACAAGAGGTTTTAATGGTGCTTTGTACAGTTTTCAAGTTATAGCACAGCATGTCAGCATGATGCTAGAGGAAGGCCTGAACCAGATCTCAGATGTTTACCATATATGGTGAAACCCATGTACACAGGTGCTGACTTAATTCGTAATATTCCAGCAATATCATGGAAGGGAACACCAGAAATGGGCTTCACACATTGTGCCCATGAGGAGCATCGAACCCGGGTCCTCGGGGTGAAGAGAGTAGTCTGTGGGGATGTCACGATACATAAGTTTCATGAATTGATACGTATCACGATACCCATATCACGATTCAATTCATATCCAAATTTAGTTACATTTTGAACATTAATATTTCATATTTTATAATTGTCCATGAAAGATCAACATTTTTTATTCTCAGAGATTAAAAAGTCCTAATTTTCCATCTTTGTGCATGAAAAATAATCATTTATAATTCTCACAACATCAAAAAACATGATACATTGCGAAAATGTAAACGATACATAAACATATTTAAGCCGATACTTTCGAAACTAAATATCGATACAGTTTTGAATGTATCGATAATTGTATCATCTTAGAAAAGTTTTGATGCATCGATGTATCAATGTATCATGGCATCCCTATTATTCTGTCTCAGTCCCTGAACCGCATTACTTTAAATTCTGTCTAACTCTGGTCTTAAAGCAGAAATAAAATGATGTGATTCCGCAGAAATAAAATAATGTGATTCCAATTTACTTCAAAGATACCAGCAGTGCTTTTAACTAACTGTTAGTGAGTGAGTGAGTCTAGTTTAACTCCGCTTTTAGCAAAATTCCACTAGGCTACCACACCGCCAAGCTTTTAACTAAGAACTTTTTATATAACTTCAGTGACATAATAGTGAGTATTGCATCTGATGACAATTCTGTCCAGGGAACCGTTCCCTGAAGATATCATTGCACAAAGGTGATTGAAATACCTGCACTTTGACATTGGCTTATGACTGGTGTTGCACAATGATTGCTTTGTGGCCTGGAGCATGTGAATAGAATAATAGAAACATAATAGAATAATAGAAACATATACTTACACATCTTGAAATTCTTCTAAAGATTTCTGTGGTGTGAAAGCATTTAATAAACCTATAATCTGAAACAGAGAAACAAAGGAAATGRTTAACTCACAGTGAGACAGCATCATGAATAWCTATTACAGTGTTACAAGCAATCTCTTGTACAATTACATTCCATACTCATGTAATCCTAAGAAGGACAATATTGAATAGACAATAATTTTCAAAACAATATTTCTGTGTTGTTCATATCAGAAGTGAGTGAGTGAGTGAGTGAGTTTAGTTTTASGCCGCACTMAGCAATATTCCAGCTATATGGCGGCGATCAGACAAYMCAGTGATCACCAGCATGAGCATCGATCTGCRCAATTKGGAACCGATGACATGTGTCAACCAAGTCATATCAGAAAGATGAMGTGAAATAGGGTTAACRTATATTTTTAGCACTTTTTAGTGAGTGAGTGAGTGAGTTTAGTTTTAGACCACTTTAACAATCTTCCAGCAAWATCATTCCAAGKRACCCTARAAATGGGTTTCACACWTTGTACCCATGAGRGGAATCRAACCCAGGTCCTCRGCGTGTCAGTGAAAGCTTTAACTRCTAGGCTAYCCCACCACCCCTTTTATAGAGATRTGCAARGGGTTATTGCATATTTCAGAACGGATATTCCAATCAGACATAGTGTRCTGACTCTGAATTRACCACTCCATGTCATTAATCCCTTGTTTAAATGCCATGTGTCAGGCAAGGYAACAACAAGTACCATGTTTTAGTGAGCGAGTGAGTGAGTTTASTTTTACGCYGCTTTTAGCAATATTCCAGCAATATCACGGCAGGGACASCAGAAATGRGCTTCACAYATTGTGYCCATATGGGGAATCGAACCWAGGTCTTTGKCAAGACACGCGAACRCTKCAACCACTAGGCTACCCSACMGCCCCTACCATGTTTTAATATCTTTAGGTATGACATGGCCTATCATTATAAAACAAAGACCCAATACACTGGATAACCAAGGTTGGTTGGCTGGTTGGTTTGTTGTTACATACTGTGCTCAGCAATATTCCAGCTATATGGTGCCGGTCTGCAAATAATTCAATCTGGACCAGACAATCCTGTGATCAACAGCATGAGCATCGATGGTACATTGATAGTTATTTCAATCAGACCAGGGAACCTTAATTTAGCTGGAAACAAAAGTGAGGCAGCTCATAGATGACCACCAGACTGGTGAGCCAATCGTCAAGCCTATAATGCTGACAAAATTATGGATCATTACTTAAGACAGGTAGTTCTAAGCATGCACAGAAATAACACTGACTGACTGACTGACTGAGTTTAGTTTTACGCCGCTTTTAGCAATATTCCAGCAATATCACGGCGGGGGACACCAGAAATGGGCTTAACACACAGAAATAACACAAAGGTTATGCAATAAGTTTCATGTCATGTTCAACTAACTGGTAATTGCCCATCAAGACTAAATTAGTCTTGACTTTGATCTGGCAGGCCTATGACGAGGATGAAATTCCCGTTATGTGTAGGGTATGACATGTACTTGTATGACTTCAAGAAGGAAAAAACACATGTCTCTGAACATGCTAAATGAGAAAATTAAATCGGTTATTGATGAATGCGTCATGATAACACGCAGATAATTTTATCCATAAACCCAAAACGCATAGCAGCAAGCTGAAGTTTGATAATCGTCTGTCAATATTTGGCAATAAGCCATAAAAAGCTTTAATCTACGTGTCTGTGCTCATCAAGTACGCTCATATCTACGTCACATTACACTAAATAACTAATATGTGAGACGTGGGTGTCGACTACAATTGAGAAGAAACGACATGTACTTAATCTGCTCAAGTAACATGGCTAACCAAACATATTATCATAAGACCTGTGATCTCCTGTAAAATCATTTTTGAATAATGATGCTATTGAGAATGATTGTGATGGACTGTTTGAATAATGGCGCACGTTTCGTCTTCACCTCATCTTTCATCCCAAAAATGAGCTTCCCCAAAGGCCACCACCACTGATGCAATGTCCGTCAACAGGAGAAAAGGACAAAACATCACTTGACGCCGATGAGGAAATATGGTCACGATGTAGTTTAGATTAGTTAATGAATCTTGCTAGCCTTCTCCCAAGCTGAAATATACTCTGATTTTCATGTGAGAATTGATATGGCAAGTCTCTGATGTTTCACATCTGCCAACACAGGACTGGATGCTAGTTGGGTCATCAGTGTGGCAAGAGTGGCCTCCGTAATGCCCGATGACACGCTAGTTGCAGGGAACATGTAGTAACACAAGCCTGACAAACCATTAGCAAATATTGATTTATATAATGTGCAATTGTTTCTCGTGAGATTGACTCACGCATGTTGAACAAGGAAATACTTCCCTCATACATATTTACTTCATGCCTGATCTGGTACATGTGTTCTGTTAGTATACAACACTCCCACATGTATGTGCCTGTAACACATGTATATGTAACTCCCAAGCATACTCTCTTTTAATAAATGTTCCTTTTATTATGTTTCCCCATTAATAAATGTTAGTTCCACGAATATTTAGCCTTAATGCAATTTCCATGTATATTCCCTCTTCTTCTATGGATATTTTCCTGTAAATAAACATAATTTCAGAGCATATTTTCCTCCTAAAAATGTGACACCCATTTTTATTTCCCGGTTAATGACACTCCCATGTATATATCCTTATTAATGCCGCTCCCATGTATATCCTTGCTAATTACGCTCTCATGTATACACCCTTGTTAATGACACTTTCATGTATACATCCTTGTTAATGACTCTCCCATGTATATATCCTTGTTGATGTTACACCCATGTCTATATCCTTGTTAACACCACATCCATGTATATATCCTTGTTGATGTTACTCCCATGTACATGTACCTGTTAATGTTACACCCATGTATATATTCTTGATGATGTTACACCCATGTATATATCCTTGTTAATGACTCTCCCATGTCTATATCCTTGTTGATGTTACACCCATGTATATATCCATATTAATGTTGTTTCCATCATATATATCCCTGTTAATATGTTACTCCTAATATATCCTTGCTAATATGTTACTCTCTGTTAACGAGACAACTGATTACATTCAACAAAGAGAAACCTAACTTTGAAAAAGTCTGCCATATCGTAGGCCCTATAAAAGATAATTTAATTAAAGCAGGCTTCTTAAAAGCTGAAATTTTTAATAACTGCAGAGTGTATTGATTCTGCTTGAAATAGTCCGGTTGTGGAAAGTCTTGTCAGCTGAGAGAGGTTTGTATGAAGTTTTCTCCACATGTGATTGAGTGGTAGGCATGGCTGTAGAAAGAAGATGGGTCCTATACTGATGGGATCTGAAGGCTGTGAGTTTATAGATGAGAGGATGTTCCCGGGAAGTACCATAAAAGTTGCTGCTGCTGCTGCTGTTTGTGGTCATTCAGATTGCACAATCTCAAGCTATTGGAAATACATCTTGCTTTCAGGACACGTCGCTTAAACTTGAGTTTATTTCAAGTCAGTTGTTTTAGTGTTGCTTTGAAGATATTTTATGTTATGATTTAATTTCAAATAACATGGCACAGAGAAACATGTACTTTGATGATTCAAACAGAGTGGTAAACTAAATCTTCACCATATTTGGTCACTTTTGAAAGAAAATAATCGGTTTAAGATATATTTTACATAAATGGCAAAAGATGAGACAAATGCATTGACTAAATGGGTAGTTGTAAAGACTGACTGACTGAGTTTGGTTTTACGCCGCTTTTAGCAATATTCAAGCAACATCAAGGCGGGCAAACCAGAAGTTTTTTTTCACACATTGTGCCCATGTGGGGATTCGAACCCGGGTCTTCGGCATGACAGGCCAACGCTTTAACCACTAGGCTACCCCACCGCCCCCAGTTGTAAAGAACACAGGAACAAACACATTATCGTGAGATATTTACAGTATTCAACCTATCTATTTGTATACCACTCTGTATTAATGGTAGGTATTGGATTGTTCTCTTTGATCATTGCTTGACATAAGCCAGTAGCAACAAATCAATCATTGATGAGTGCGAGTGATTTTAGCTTTAAGCAGCTTTTATCAATATTCCAGCAATATCATGGCGGGGGACACCAGAAATGGTCTTCACACATTGTACCTATGTGGGGAATCGAACCTGTGTCTTTGGCGTGACCAGCCAACGCTTTAACCACTTTTCTACTCTACCATCCCTCACTGATAAGAATTACAAAAAATTGTTTCTGATATTTCCACAAATGTTTGTCACAGCACATATTAAGAAAGTGATTCTCTAAGGGGCAGATGGGTAGCCTAGTGGTTAAAGCATTCGCTCGTCACACTGAAGACCTGGGTTCGTTTCCAACAAATTGGTACAATGTGTGAAGCCCATTTATGGTATTCCCAGCAATATTGCTGGAATATTGCTAAAAGTGACGTAAAACTATACTCATTCACTGATTCTCTAAATGAAAACACTTGATTAGTTCTGCTTCTGTTTACTGGTCAAAGAAATTGTTGATCATTTTGGATAAATTTAAATCAAATAGCATACATATTTTGTCAAAGACACTGCAATTTATCACTGCATTGATGCAGGGAAAATAATCAATTATTGACAAGAACAAAACATAGGACCACCTCTCGCTGAAAGGATAGGGAAGATTTATTGACCTACTGTGTGAGTGAGTGCTTGAGTGCTTGGGTGAGTGCTTGAGTGATTGGGTGAGTGCGTCAGTGGGTGAGTGCCTGAGTGATTGGGTGAGTGAGTGCTTGAGTGATTGGGTGAGTGCTTGAGTGAGTGAGTGAGTGAGTGCGTGCATGTGTGAGTGTAGTTTAACTACCCTTTCAATATTATTCCAGTAAAACTCAATTTGGCCTATGGCATTAGGAGCACTAGGCCTCAATCCTGAACTCAGCAGCAGGTTCAGAAGCTCACTCGATTAAAAATATATATTCATGACCAATTATTTGTGAGAGTGAGTGAGTATGGGTTTACGTCGCTTTTAGCAATATTCCAGCAATATCATGGCAGGGTACACCAGGGAATCAAACCCGGGTTGAGCCAACACTTTAATCATTAGGCTACCCCACCGCTCCCCAAATATTTGTGGAAATATCCATAGTCAATTCATTTACATATAAGGGTGACATAGGGATAAATTTCCCAAACTTAGAACAAAGTTGGTTTCAGAGTACACTAACATGAATGGCATTTAAGAACATGACACAAAGGATCACACATCTTAATAAAACGATCTTATGGTATCTTTTGCTCAAAA
>VKKT01001304.1:330220-340965 GCA_008038995.1 Haliotis laevigata | reverse complement strand
GATATTCGTCAACATCATTTAACACTGTTTAGGACAGGAGGGACTGTCTGGTCTGACGCTTATTAATACTGTCAGTGACTGAGTGATGGCCAAGCAATAACAGTCGTATCGTTTACAAAGTGCACTAGAAATGTAGATGAAAACAGCTTTGTCAATATAAAAAACACTAACCTAGATTGACACTGCCCCTACATACAGTTTGTTAATCAATATCAATTCATTAGGCCAAGACACAATGACTGATGTGTTGATAATAATAGCCAAGAGTTCAAACAAGTGCTTGTGATGTCTGATCAGATGACATAGAACAATAAACAGCACATGTCCAAACATGATACCTCCCAATAGACACCTAGTAAAGGAACACAGGGACCAGACAGAGAAAAAATCGCACCTTCAGGCCTAACACACTTTCAGAATTACCTGAAATCCAACTTTTGATACGACCCCTTGGCAGTCATCAAATGGGCATTGTTTGATGTCATTTGCTTTCCTGGCTTTAAGGAAAGTACTAGCAGGTGCTTGTCCACCTCTTCAGGCAGTCTACATCCCTTATCACAAGTGTTTATTCATCTCCATCATAGTTTGACAAATGACACACCTGGTACCAACATGCCACCTCAGCTTCCTTATGACGGAATGATGCAACACAACGCTAGCTGTCTCACCAAATATCTCTCATAAACAACAGAAAATCTTGGTCAGGTAAGTCATACTAGAGGATGAGATGACAACATCACCTCGGAAACATGGTTGTGAATGGTTCCAATCTAGTGAGAGAGTAAGCGTATAAGGTTTATGCCACTTTTAGTGATATTCCAGCAATATCATGGCAGGGGACACCAGAAATGGGCTTCACACATTGTACCCATGGGGGGATTCGAACCCGGGTTTTCGGCATGACGAGCCAACGCTTTAACCACTAGGCTACCCCACCGCCCGGGGATACTAGAAATGGACTAACATATTGTACCCATTTTGGGAATCGTTTTGGATGTGTAAACAAATGCTTTAACCACTAGGCTACCCAATCATCCTCCGATCTACGGAAGAACACTAATTTCAGCAGTAGTTCTTGACTTACTTCACCTGCAGAGGAAACATACCTGCCTTATGTCCATCCATATAAATATATAAATCCATTCAGAAATATTGATACCCAAAGATGGCTGTTTCTCTGATGAGAATATATTCACAAACAGTCCAGCCTGGAAACAAACTGTTCCTGCACCTTCATCCAAAAGTAATCTAATCCATGTGTGTCCACTTCTTATGATGTTGAAAATCTCCCCAATTACCAAGTTTTCATATAAATACCTGTATCACAGGCATAAAGAGTTAGGTTTAAAGAGGCTTGGATAAGTATTCGAGTTAAGTCACGGCAGGCAGCTTGATGTGGTAGGAAAGTGGTAAAGGTCTCGGACACTGACATAACCCGGTAACATAACATGGGGATAAATAAGACTCAAACTCACAGGTGTCTGGCATTCACAAGGGAGGTAACTCTGCTGCAAATTATGGTGCCTTCACCAACTGAGCCACCCATGCCCATACACTATGTTTAAAGATACATGTGGATGCTGTGAACAGATCAGGTAAAGTGGTCAAGTTGTGTTTGGTCCACCCCCATTTAAACAGGATACCCCTTCTGCCAACTCCTTACAGTGTGATCAAGCTGTGTGTGTTCTACCCAACTAGGTTAAACAAGGTACCCTTTCCCAAACTCCTTACAGTGTGATCAGGTTGTGTGTGTTCAGTCCACCCTTGATATAATGGATACCCCTTCTGTAAACTCCTTACAGTGTGATAAGGCTGTGTGTGTTCTATACAACCTTGTTTGAACAGGATACCCCTTTTGAGGCCCCCTTCCCAAAGTCCTTGTGAGGATATCTGGCATGTGTTCTATCCACCCACGTTATACAGGATGCCCCTTTCCCCCAACCCTTTGAGTGATGACAAGCATATTCCACCCACCAAGATTAATCAGGGTGGTTTCCATGACTCCTTCACACAAATTCACATGGACGGCAGTCACTCACTCACCATACTATTCCTTGAGCACCGGAACCAATTGGTCTGAGATTCTGATAACGTTTGAGTATGGTGAAGGTCGAGTCCCCCACCTCCACCGTGTAGAACTGGTTGGGGTGCTTGTTCATCACGACGATGCTGTGGTAACACTGTGGAGCTACACAGCCATGTGATACAGGGAAGACCAGGGTTTGCTTTACTCCATTGAGACGAGCAGTAGGCACACCTGCAAAATAATCACAGGTTAAACACATACATCGCAATTTGGGTACAGAGACTTACTGTGATTGATTGTCAAATGGTTTCGGCAAACATTCGTATACTACCCATCAAAAGTTTAGACTCACTTAAAGCACTCACTATATGTTATGTAGATATATATGGTTACATCGAAGATGAATTTCTCCACTAACTTGGGGGAACCAACAGCAAACCTTATGCAGATGAATTGCACGAGGTTCATGCATCAAATTGCTGAAAAGCATGTGTAAATATCATGCATGTGAACAGCTGTGTGTTGGTGTAAAGTTTTGTTAAGAATTCGCCAAGTTTCACCATTTATTGTACTCATGACAATAATTTTTTCAATGTTACAAATTTGTTTTACAATACATCAGTTCATGTGTTAACAATTACCTTTAAACAGTATGGAATATTTTGCAAAATCTAGTTTAGAACAGTTGACTGAAGTAAGTGGCTATATTTACACTAGTGAGTCTAAACTTTTGATGGGGAGTATATTTCAGGGTTTATGCAGAAAGGCCTGAGTGCAGAAATTCTTAGTTAAAAGCTACGAGGGCATGAAACTCCAACTTAAGACCCATTTCTGAACATTCCATCAAGGTAATATTTTCACAAAAATGGTTACATGATGGTATGAGTTTTAATATTACCATTCAACATTTCAAATCTTTCTCAAAGTGATATTTCTTCATTCCATCCTGTATCTAAGCATATATTGAAATTGGTGTGGCCTAAAGAACATCATTACCTAATTTCATCTATGACAAATCTTACTCCCAATCTTACTCCCAATCTTAATTAACAATATAAAAACAAACAGCTCCACAAGACCAGTAGCATAACACACTGGTCCAATATACTCCAAAGGGATGAAAGTCGTTACCTTGTATATTCAATGACGTTAATTACACACCTTATCACATCAATAATTCATAAATACACCCTGATTAAGCCCAAAGTGTCTAACTCAATACAATTAAGACACAGATCCATATGCCTTCATGCCAAAGCTACATCCAATTGTCTGCATGAACCATGGGCCGAAGTGAATACCCCGTAATAGATATCTTGTTAGGTAGCCGTGAATTGAGATATTGTACCAGCATTTATCTCATGTCATCTGTTTAGGACATGAATGCCTCTGGCTGCTGAAATTATCCACAAGTTGGCCACAGTGGCACAAATATAATATCCTATTTATTCCGGAACCATTTATTTGTGCATCGAGATACAAAGCATGGACACAAGGGTCGGATTATTAAACAAGTGACCACATGAAAATTTAAGGACATCTCGAAAATGAATCACATGCCAATATTTCAGGATGAAACCTGCTCTGATTAAGTTTTTTAAGTGACATACTGAATGAGGAATCATCTGGAAGATACCACAATGAGAAAGACTGAGTTTGGTTTTACGGCGCTTTTAGCAATATTCCAGCAACATCACGGCAGGGGATGCCAAAGTTATGGGCTTCACACATAGTACCCATGTGGGGATTTGAACCCGGGTCTTCAGTGTGACGAGCCAACACTTTAACCACTAGGTTACCCCACCGCCCCACAATGAGAGAGAGTTGAAGAGTTGGGCTTAAAGTAATTTTGAATATTATTTCAGAGAAAATCGGGAAGGAAAGGCAAATATAGCTCAAGCATTTATCACCTTGATGAAGCTCACCAGCTCAGGTATAGGAGCTAACAAAACAAGGATCATAACTAGGGATTCAAACTCATGATCACCAGAAAAGTACAGTGAGTGAGTGAGTTTAGTTTTACGCCGCTTTAGGCAATATTCCAGCAATATCACGGCAGGGAACAGAAAGGTCCAGACATCCTATTTAACAAACATCTCCAAACAACTCGTCAGATTTACACCTCCATCCCAACAGTCAGAATATCCCTGTCAACTGTAAGGATATTACTAGTAAAAGATGATGTACAAATAAACCTTACTCCTTTTAAGTGATCTGAAGAATTCTTGTTAACACATGTAAATTCCCAAAGTCCTGTAGTGCAAAAATATTTCAATTCTATACTTTATCCTTGAAGGTGGTTGATGTCTAAGATAATTAGGTGGTTGGTTGCTTAACACCGCACTTACCAATATTCCAGTTATATGGCGGCGGTCTGGAAATAATCAAGCCTGGACCAGACAATCCAGTGATCAACAGCATGAGCATCGATGTACTCAAATGGGATATAATGACATGTGTCAACCAAGTCAGCGAGCCTGACCCGATCCTGTAAGTCACCTCTTAAGACAAGCATGGGTTACTGAAGGCCAATTCTAACCCAGATCTTCACAGGTTAGATAATTAGGACTGTGCAGTATTACCTGTATATAAGTATACAGCAATACCCTTTTAAAACGATACATAGTGCAGTATTCATTTCGAAAACCAATATACTGGTTCATCTGGTTTGAGATAACCTCTATGGTTTAAATTAAACCATTCACCTTCATTCACAACTGATGTTCCCTTTGTAACTAACTGACAAAATACCATACTATACATACTATAAATTGTATAAAAAAGAAAGAATCCTAAACTATCCAACATGATATTGAGATTTCTGTTATCAGAACCATCACAGATACATATACTATAAGACTGACTGCCTGAGTTTGGTTTTACGCCGCTTATAGCATTATTCCAGCAACATCACAGCAGAGGACATGAATGCCTCTGGCTGCTGAAATTATCCACAACTTGGCCACAGTGGCACAAATATAATATCCTATTTATTCCGGAACCATTTATTTATGCATCGAGATACAAAGCAAGGATTAAGTTTTTTAAGTGACATACTGAATGAGGAATCATCTGGAAGATACCACAATGAGAAAGACTGAGTTTGGTTTTACGTCGCTTTCAGCAATATTCCAGCAACATCACGGCAGGGGACGCCAAAGTTATGGGTTTCACACATTGTACCCATGTGGGGATTCGAACCCGGGTCTTCGGCATGATGAGCAAACGCTTTAACCACTAGGCTACCCCACCGCCCTATACTATTAGAAACAAATAAGGGAACACATGAAGTACAAGTGTTCCTTTATTCTTTTCCAAGTTTCTTCACAAGGTATGTATTGCCTTGTGGGTGAAATTCAGGAAATAAATAAAGGAACACTTCCACTTCCATGTGTTCCCTTACTTGTTTCCATGAGTATATTTTAGCCTTAGTATGTAAAAAATAGGATGGCAGTCAGCGCCACTCACTGTCAAACACTCTAGCTCCCATCATACAGCTATCCCTCACTATAAATGTGGGTGTTGGGATGCATGAATGACACACCTACATTATACATGACATGGAATAAAGGAACAGAAATATTGCATTTGTCTTGTGCATAGTATAACTGCTATTTCATGCATTGAGCCAAGTCAAAGCTATATCATATCGTCAGAGGTGAACTAACAAACTGTAAATGAACATAGGAAACTTGCAGTCAAACATCAGTGGACTAGAAATTCACAATCTGTTTACTACATTGACAAATGCTATACCAGTCTGACAGAAAATGACCCACTGTCATACAAAAGGGTCCTCAATACTGATGTGACATTTTGATGCAAGAAATTAATTACTCCAGAAAATGAAAGAAAACTGACACTGGGAGAAATGTTTTGTTGTACAAGTGAACCCTGGCTTAGTACCATCATTCAAAAGACCATACAATGCACAGGTGACTGAAAAACTAATTCATGGCCAAATTTGGAATTGTAAGTTAATTTGATCAAATGTTGGACTAATATATAGAATTACAAAAGCAACTGAGCATTGCAAACCAAAGCTGCATTGTTTGGGCAAAATTCTGCATACAAGATTGCTGGTATCAAACGTCTTAAGCTCCTCACAGTGATACCCTGTTCACAAAGCACTCTACACTACCACTGCCACAGGAACTCCCCACTCATGTATGGCCTTCAACCATGAGTGGAGTTCAACTCACAACCAGTGAACCTTAATATTTACAAACAAATGATGACTGTCAAGGAGCCAAATACTCTCCCAAAACTAAATTCATTTGCTTGTCACTTAGAATCTCACTTTCCTTAAAGCTACCATGTTATTTGTAGTGATGAAGTAAAAAAAATTGCTTGCCTTTCCATCTGCAATCTCAAATCAATTTGATTAAACAAATGCAAATCTATCTTAGAAATTGTAAGTTAGTTAATCCTTTCCCCAATTCGCTATAATGACATTTTCAAAGAAATTTCACTTTTACTTTTCTGACTAGAACTACTATCATGGCATCAGTGGTTGGAACATACAAGCACAGTTTCCTTTTCACGAACCTAATAGTTTCACGGATTGTAACATTATAATAAATTTGGGAAGAAAACACTTGGTTCAGGTGAGCTAAAATGTTACAGTCTAATAAAGTGGCAGATCTTTGCTGCTTCCAACAAGTTGTGACATCTCCTTGTAGTTGTACAAACTCTAAATATTTCATAACCCTTAACATTATTCTTTATTATGATTAGGTTAAAAATGGAATATCTAACTGAATGACAATAAGCTATAAGCTACTAACCTACGAAATTTTAACTGCATGTATGACATGCAACCCATAAACACAATGGAAGTTCATTAAGGTAAAACATAATTTGACATGGAAGGGTTTACAGAGGGAACTATTAACACAGAGTATTGGAGATTATTCAATCAACTCCCACCATGGTTAACCAACTGTCATCTGTGAATATTTATTGCTTCCAAACATAAGTATCCGGGCTTACTCTTTACATGTGTGTCATAAATACCAATATAAATTAGAAGTAAGAGTTGATAAGGTCTCACTCGTTGTTTCTATTGTTAAAAGGGAAATGAATTTAAAAATGGAAAGTGACTATTTAAAAGGGGTACATGGTCAGAACATTCTGACATATAAACATGATAAACATTCACTTTTAATAATCACAGATCTTAATAAACATAACCTCACAAATATTCATTTCCATATACGTTACTCAGTTCACAGGATATGCAGTATTAAGCAATCATACCTTGAAAAAAGTACACTTGCCATTGTCATCATTCTATAGCCCAAGGCTGTGGAGTTCACAGAAACAATCATGGTTCAGAGATGAACATTTTGAACACAACTGATATTCTACAGTTAACAAAAATAAGATTTTAGCATATTCACATCAATAAATGATCTTTGACATGATATGGTTTGTATTTTGCCCATATCTTCAACTTTCCATTTTTGATTAATGCCTTATAATCAATACATGTGACACTGTTCCAATGTATACAAAACCGATGTCACACTGTCAAAACGTTCTCGGTCTCTACTTGCAAGGGTGCCATACCGACGTCATGGACTGGTGATACTCATGTACATACAACTATTATCCAAAGAACATCAAAATGGTCACGAAAACATAATATATTCTTAAAATGTGAGAGACAAAAATAGATTATCTAGATTTTTCGAGGTAAGATTCACGGAAGTAGGCTTCTAGTGGGCATGTCAAGGCACCCGACGACACAAGGTGCCCGCCGCAAAACGGTATCGTAAATTCAACTGTACCCTTCATCAAATGATGACTTACTAAACAAACAGACGATGAATCCGTGAGACCCTGAAATAGAGCGATCGGAACTGTTGTTCGTATATTCAGCCCGGAATTTCCTAGATCTGTTCTCTTCCTCTTCGATATAGCTTACTCGGTTGTGACGTCAGCAGACATTGCGGAATTTTCATTATCGTCAAGAACGAGATTTGTTTATTTTCTATGGAAAATGGTATTTAAACATTGATATCAAACGTTATTAAAGAATAATGAAGATTCACAGTTAACTGTCAAATTAGTAATTTCAGTGGAAGAAATTCATCCGGGTTCCCGGATGGTCACAAAATTTATAAACTATGAGTAAAACGTCAGCAGTTTACGTGCAAATGCCCTCGGTTTTCCAGCCGTATTTTGACTGTACACGATAGTTCACAAATCGACGAAAGAGGTGGACGGGCTTACGGATGCAATGTAGTTAAAACAAACCGTAAACATTGAGAACGGGGTGTTGATGCGTACCCATTTTTGTCTACAATGAAGATTGGCCTCCCATCTCAGATCTTCAGGACTTGTATATTGATTTACATGCATCAAAACAGTGCTTTAGCTCGGAATACTCGCACCTGTTGAAAAACTTTGGAGGTTGCATTTATCTTCATCAACTGACAGGTAACAACATTCCTGTAACACTTTAAAAGAACGTTTCTCAAGTGTGACATGCTGATCGGTTGATTTGTATTTTATCTATTCCTTTTCGTTGTGATGAAATGAATGCATTTTTCCTTTTTTGAAAGGATATGATAGCTAACCGCCTGTCCCATTTTTCTCTGAACACGAGCTGTACCATGTCGAACTCTTCAGCTGTCAAGAGCTTCCGTCCTGTTTCTAACATGTGGGCGGGGCATCAGCTGTTAATAAGTGTAACTATGTTATAAGGTTCAACACTGATCATATTGTCATTGTTTATACAAACCATGTTCATGAACTTCTGTTTACATTTCACAATAAATGTACGACAATGTTTCCTAAACACAAAAAAGTTTCAAGTGTGTGGTAAATAACAGCCATTATACCATGGACACCGGTGATTTCTCATTAATACACTGTTACTCTAATATTTTGAGATATATTCACTTCCCAGAAAAATTGTATTCTTCTGGAGTGTCACTATAATGTTATAATAAACAGAAATCAGGATGTCTAAATCTGTTTCATCTGGTTGCATTTATGTTATGCTGGGATATGCTTATTTATGCTCAAAGTGCGATATTAGATTCCTAAACATTTGAAGTTTAATTTTAATTAGTAAATAGTAATTAATATGAAAGTGTAATTTTGGCAAGCATAACTCTGCAAGTATTAAATAAGTAGCTGATAGAAATATATTCCATTTATGGTGGGATCAATATATTTTTGTTATTTTACTGTCTCAGCAATTAAGGTTCTTAGTATCTGTAATTGGATTAGCAATGTGTGATGACTAAATTGGGTGTGCCTAATTAACTGCTAAACACCTTTCATTATAAATGTTATGCTCTAAGTAATTGCAATTAAAGTCAATTAATTAGTGATTACAGCCATTACAGTTGGTTTAAACTTTGATATAGCTTAAGTGTAGCAATGATTTCATTTGACTACTTTTATTGAAAAAATATCTGTGTCAGCAAAGAGAGCTCAAGACACCAAAGGTTAAAGTTGTCTTTTCAGATTTGAAAAAGCGATATGTGTTTGTTAAGTTACATACATGCATGCATACATACATGCATGCATGCATGCACACATCTCAACGGCACATCATATTGTCAATCTCAACTCCCTGGGAGCATACAACTCTTGCAGCCGAATCCTTACGAGGTACCCATTTACAGCTGGGTGCACTGGGACATCCAGATGAAAGTTGGAAGTTTCTGTAATGTTCATGTTGAAAAACAGCTTGTCAAGACTGAGAAATATAATTGATAATTTAATTTACATGTTATATCTCTTAGTGAATTCAGAGGTACAGATAAGCTGCGTATCTGCGTACATTACGCCAATATTTATGTGAAAACTCAATTCCTATTAAGTATATTGCGTACATGTACGCTTGAATGTTTGTAAATATTCAATAAATGTGATCTTACATGCGTAAACACAAAAATGTAAAATCTTAGCTTGTGTGCCGGTGGATAGATAAAATAACTGAAGTATATTGAGAGGTTCTGTTAAACTTTCTGGACAATCATGATCTTGGGAACTTGCAGTCTTTCTTATCGTTTCTTTTATTACAGATCAAATATAAATAACAAGCACTAACATTTAAACTTTATTATATTTTTACAATTAATGGAAAATGACAAAATACCCAATTGAGTTTGAGTGAAATGGGTACAATATATTTGGTTACTCAAAGGAAAATTAGGATACCCAATTGAAATGAAGACAAGCGAGTACATAACTCAATGACCAAAAATGTTATCTGTAGCTCTGGAATTAATTATCCTTTTAAGTTTCTTAATGATCATTTATGACCTATATGGTCTTTTATTGTATTGCATAACATTAAAATATGGTTTAGGTTATAATTCAACGTTATGTATTTTATTCATCATGACTGTGTGACCAGGATGTTGCTGGTAGAATGGCTTATCACTAGAACCTTGAATAATATCAGTTAGAACATTTTGACACATACAAAGTGAAGTGACAGAAATCTTGAATTGGGAAACATGTATACACATATTTATGTATAGTAGGTTTGCCTTTTGCCATAAGAAGTATTTGCTATGACAAAAGGTATGAAAACAATCAGCAGCTCCATAATGCATGTTTGCAGCACTGACAAAATATTCTGTTTAGTCCAATTTGTCTTCTCAGGATATGTAATCTTGAATACAGATTAAACCCAAATTGATGTGTTAGGAAGCCTATGTAAATTTGTCATGAACTTGTGGCTTAGAGGGGC
>VKKT01001304.1:278289-291340 GCA_008038995.1 Haliotis laevigata | reverse complement strand
GGTTTTAAGCTTGTAATCTAATCTAAAATTGGGACTAATGCTATGTATTCATGTTCATTTGTTTCATTGAATTATATTCTAATCGAGTGCCATGGGTATTCTTGTGTGGAGAAGTAAGGCCCAATTAATATATCTACACTGACTTCTGCACATATTGCAAGATGGTACTTAGCCAGTGAAGTCTTCACCAATTTGTAGATGGTTGGATATGTTAATTGACTTTTTGAGAGAATCATTGAGATTAGGTGTACTTTTGTAGAAGAAAAAAATCATGAACCTCTGTGCTCATATTGATTGATCATTTTCACATTTTGATTATTTTATATTGATCTGAAAATAATCTATTTCTGGACGTTGATTCTGTCTCAAAACTGATTATTTATTCTCTATAAGTTCTCTTTGCAAGGTAAGCCATCATATAATTCCTGATAACTTTTGTTAATGTGTGTCTCTCTTTGCAGGTTACCAGGGCGTACTTCCCTTATAAGAGAACTGAAAGAGAAGTTTGATTGTGCTGAGAAAGTGTCCTTTGATATGCTTCAGCCTGATGTCAACAGTGTTGCCTCTTTGTTGAAGCTGTACCTGCGAGAACTGCCCGAATCCATCATCCCCTGTAGCCTCTACCAGCGGTACATGAACCATGCACTCAGGTTCATCGATGCCAAAGATGATGAAACCAAGGGCAAGTGTGTACTTGAACTACAGAATGCCATGCCCGATATGCCCAAGGACAATTACTGCATCCTGAAATACCTGTGCAAATTTTTACACGATGTTGGTGAAAAATGTGATGTGAACAAAATGACTGTGAATAACCTAGCCACAGTGTTTGGTCCAAATATCATACGACACATGGACGACAACCCTGAACTGTTTATGATCACAGCAGACCTGACTCAAAAGCTTGCCTTCATGATGATCCAGAATTACGAAACTGTGTTTACTCTGGAGTACAGGGATGATGGGAATATCGACGTGCCCGAGGCTGACCTTCTTCGCTTGTCCACCTGGGATGCCAACCCGGTGCTGAGTCCTCAAGCAGCTTCCTCCCAACCCAATGATCGATCTGCATTGCAAGATCTAAAATCTTTGGATTTGGCATTTGCTGATGAAGTGTTTGACCAGCTTGCTCAGAATAATCAGTCGCCAAATAGTCCTGGCAGTCCTTTTGTGTTTGTGGATAATCACTATAAAACTGACAGGGAGAATTGTACTCAGGCTTTTGATCCTTTGAATGTTCAGAATGAAAAGCGATCAAACACTCTGGGTTCACGCCCCATACCTCCCAAACGAAAGTCTAAGATAGCACGTGGTAGAAGGATAAGTGAAAGACGAGCAGGTAGTGATAGTGAAACCAAGCCTCAAGAAGATCCTTCCCAAAGGCTTTCAGACAGCATTAAAGAAGCTTTAGATCAAAGAAATGAAACACCATCCATAAGAGTGTGCAGTAATGGCACGACATCTCACTTGAACAATAACACGTCTGAAGCAGACAACAAAGTTCAGCCATCCGAGGCTCATCTGCTGGCTCAGAATGAGGCTCTGAAGGTGGAGCTGGTGAATACAAAGACCCACTATGGGGAAACATTGAAAAAGTTCCAGACTGACCTGTCAGCATTGAAAGACAGGTATGAGAAAAGGATTGATACAATGGAAGCCATGATTAAGTCACAAAATCAATGTCTTCAGAAGGAGAAGAAGGATCGGGCAGAGGCTGTAGAGCGGGTGGTGCTTCTTCAGGCACAGTTACACGAGTATCAGATGCAGTATGGCGAGATACAGCATAAATAACATGGAATCTCTTCTCCAAAGGTTAACAAGAACCGCATCTCCTTTGAATGTAGACTCAAAGGGCTTGAATGTCCTTCAGATTGAATGATCACGATTGGGATCAAATGGATGTCTTCAAAGGACACACAAACATCCTGATGCACTGTCTGGTAGTCCTCTGAGCTCCCAGTGGACTGACTGGATCGGTTTGGGACATGATCTGGTTGTTCCCAGAGCAGTAACGCTACAGAGGCAAGAGTGAAGCTTCAGCTACAGGAGTACCAGATGGAATATGGTGAGATTCAGTTCCAGTAGTCCTGAACTTCCAGAGAGCTGTCAACTGAACCCATCTCACTGTCTTGCTCACTTCACATGATCAGAACTATTGATAGCGTCTGTGTTCAAACAGCTAGTTCTGACATAGGACTTCACAGCATTTCACAGCATTTCACAGCATTTCACATTGTGATTCTGAAATCATGGAGAGCCTATCAGTGCTGAATTGAATTCTGTTGTTGCAGAATTCAGATTTGTTTGTAATTCATTACATATGTGCCTTGAAGTTGTTGAGCTGTTCCATAGAGTTTCGATGATTTTCTTACATGTATCTTGTGTTTGTTTTTACTAATTGTCTGCTATCAGGAATATGTTCACAAGCAGCTGTGAAGGTATTACTAGGTTTTGGTGTTCTTCTCTTGCCAAATGTTTTGAAAGGTTTGATTCGTCACAATGTCATGAGTTTGAATTCCAGAACCAAAATTGTCATGAACATTCATGGAAATAACTGATAGAAAGATTTTGTACTGTTTAAGAAGGTTATGTGACCAGTGTTGAGTAAGAACACTTACGATTTTTCTCTTCCAACTTGTGCATCTATTTGCATATGCAACCATCCAGTAAAGCCATACATTAATATATTGATGTTCTGTTGTTGACTATACATTCATATTCACATACTGCAAACTTTAGTCGGATAAAAAAAATGATTTGCTTATTTGACATCAAGCCTACCCTATAATTTTTCAGAAGTAACATATGTCCTTGATAGAAAATATATTTCTTTTTCTTTTCTTTTTTTTTTCATTTTGCCTTCAACCGTTTTGAATATTGTCCTCAAAATATAAAGAAACATGAAATTATAGTAAATACTGAAAAAGGTAACTGGAGTGATATTATTTCTAGACACTTTATGCCATAAGCTATGGTATCTGGCAAATGGGAAATAAGATTAAGTTGTGATGTAACTCTGAATGTAAAGAGCATGATTCATTTGTTGTTCAATCTGTGTTATATCTCAAAATACCTTGAACAGAACATCAGAGTTAAATTTCCAATGTTTACTTAAAATCAATTCCAGAAATAACATCAGAATCTGGTACAAATGAATTTCAATATTCACATGAATGGAACATATCTCCGAAAGGGCATTAGAATGGTGTTCATAACAGTCAACCTTGTAAACTGTACTTAACTAATGACAAGTTGTCCTTGTAGCATGAGCATTTATAATGCCTGTACAGCATTTTGACTGCATTAACTATATACATACTAATAAGTGTAGTAGTATAGGAAAACATTTTTTGTCAGTATTACTTTATTGTACCCAACTTACAAAATACCTTTTGTGAAACAGATGAATGCATATAAAAATCCATGGTCTCTTTCATAGACAAATTGTTGAAGTTTCTATTGTCTTCTTGTGTCAACAATTTCTTTTATAACATTTCGCATTTTGGTGCTGTTCATGGTGCGGGAGTTGCTTATGTTTTCTTAGAACTAAATTTCATGTGTGCCAACTGAGAGAAAATAGAGAAATCATTTGTTTGTGCTGTAAATTTGTTTTAGAATATTTTTTAGTGTGATTAATCTGAGCATGAACATCATTATTCATTAAGACAATGGGTATATTGTGATCATTAGGTTTTTGTCGGTATTGGACATACATTAGGACATCACAGTTTTGTCAGGAGTGGACACTCATTGTGACATCACAGTTTTGTCAGTACTGAACACACATTGTGACATCACAATTTTGTCAGGAATGGACACACATTGTGACATCACAGTTTTGTCAGTAGTGGACATACATTGTGACATCACAGTTTTGTCAGTACTGAACATGCACATTATGACATCACAATTTTGTCAGGAATGAACACACATTGTGACATCACAGTTTTGTCAGGAATGAACACACATTGTGACATCACAGTTTTGTCAGTACTGAACATGCACATTATGACATTACAATTTTGTCAGGAATGAACACACATTGTGACATCACAATTTTGTCAGGAATGAACACACATTGTGACATCACAGTTTTGTCAGGAATGGACACACATTATGACATCACAATTTTGTCAGGAATGGACACACATTGTGACATCACAGTTTTGTCAGTAGTGAACATACATTGTGACATCACAGTTTTGTCAGGAATGAACACACATTGTGACATCACAGTTTTGTCAGTACTGAACATGCACATTATGACATCACAATTTTGTCAGGAATGAACACACATTGTGACATCACAGTTTTGTCAGTACTGAACATGCACATTATGACATCAAAATTTTGTTAGGAGTGGACACACATCACACTTTTTATAGAAAACACACACACATTGTGACATCACAGTTTTGTTTGCTTTTATACAGTTATATGTTACAATGACTGTATCACAGATTCATATCAGGTACATGTAGGACACGCACACCAAACAAGATTTGAAATTTTGAAATGTGATCTTGTAAACTCTTATTAGATGATATGTGCCTTAATTAACAGGAACATATATGGGTACTTTTTTATAGCAACTATAGATACTTTGATATTCGTTATCCAATATTCTTTTCATTAATGAATAGGTGTATGGAAGACGGCATGTTGAGTGATTGTGTGTCGCTGTTTAATTTTGTCCTGGTAGAGTGTGACTTTCAGCTTGAGACAAAAATAGCATCAACTTCCAAATTATCCATTGGACCATGGCGGGTTTCATACATTTCATATATTGGAATATATATAATTATATATAATTTTCATCAAATATGATTTACACTGATTTGTTAGCATATATATTATAAAAATATAGATAGTTGTCATATTTCACAATTAACTGTAGCGGAATAACCTAGTTACTGACAAATGCACCAGGTCTGATCATGAACACGGGTATATCCTTGATCATGCAGTCTGTTCTGCCCCAATTGTATTATGAAAAACATACTGGTCTGACTCACCGCAGCTTATTTTGTGGCTATTTCAGCTACGCATCTTTCAATCTAGAAACATCTGTGGTGGCAGCCATGTCCAGTATATTTATCATAATAGAATGGAGGTTTAAAACACTGGATAATCAAGGTCCCTCACATAGTATTATCAAAGAGAATAATCATCATCCAGCTCAGTTATTTATGGACCAGACAATCCAGTGATCAACATCATGAGCATCATTCTACGCAATTGGGATACGATGACATGTGTCAACCAAGTCAGCAAGACTGACCACCCAGACCCGTTAGCCGCCTCTTATTACATGCATGGGTTACTGAAGACCAATTCTAATCCAGATCTTCAGGGGTTGCTGACCTTGGGTCTCGATACCTTGGCCCCATTATGATCCTTGGTTTGCCAACACCATATGTGTCCTTGTTGGTTTCCTCAAAGTGCTAAACTGCTAGGACTACCATCTCTCTCTTCACACACTGTCATAACTTGGTACAATTCAAAGGAGTGTTGAGCCCAGTTGACTCAAACGCAAATCAACTTTTCAGATTTTTCATTTATATTCATAAACAACAGCCCTTATCATCATATTTTCTTATCATATTCACAAGTCAAACAGCATTTCTTAAATCATAACAATAAAAAGAATGAGTGAAAAGGGAGTTGTCTTCTTCACTTCCATCTATATAAAATTTGCTGAACCATGGACCCTCTTTGAAGTTCTAAACTCCTTCACAATATATTTTTAGAAGATTAAAAACCATATATATTGGCTAAAAGTAGACAAAAATATTGAAATTTACTATGCTGTTACACTTTACAATTCACAGTTATCTTCCAAGTAGATCTAGTTTTAGCATTCAAATATAATCATGTTGATGTGAGATTGTGCACATGTAAAACAATGTATAAAGTGTATTTGTTAAATGTCAAAGTGTAGCAGCACTTCGAGCTACTCTCCCACATTATACTGACACACGTGATATCACTGAAATACTGTTATGGGGGACATCCGACCCACCTTACTCATTTACTCATCAATATCAATTGTAGCCTGACAGTGAAACGTGACTTCCTTGACTTACCGTAGATCCTTCAATAAACTCCCGCCTTGAATTTCGGCCTCTCTCAACAAATCTTAGTAAGGGCATATCTTAATTAAATTCTGCAGCCAATGCACAGAAAGACAAAAATGCCAGCCTGGAGTAAGAACTTAGTGATATATTATTCTTCTATTTTAATTCTTCAAAAAGCAAATTTAGAACATTGAAATTGTGTGAATGTTTGGTAATACTGTATGGTATGGTTTCAAGTATAATTTGATGGTTCCATAAAACGTTTCAAAGTGGATATAGCAAAAAGGTGTCCATTTTTTTATCTCAAAATTGAACATTTGATGAGTTCTCTTAAAATTCATGAAACAAATATTTAAAAAAATATATGCAATTTTGATGCTTCTCAAATGAATGGGAAAACAAGCTTCGAAGAGAACTGCATCTAGCACCTCCTGAAATGTATAATACTCTGAGTGATTGTTTCAGAAATTGTAGCTGATTCTGTTTAGCTGGTGAGAGTGTGTTGTTGTATTGTAACAGTATAGATTACATACAGCCATGCTGTTACCTCTGTGTGTATGGCCCTCATTACATATCATGATTTCTATGTTGTGTGCTCGGTCGATGTATCAGACTTCATGTTAATTATTTATTCATGTATATAAACAGGGATCTGTTTCATGACATACAAACCTCAGCCAAGGGATACTGTTCCGATTTTATTATGTACATTTATAATCTGCATTACTTTAAAAATCATTATTTAGATCATGATCATTTAATTCAATCCTGATGCTTTGATTCATCCGACGTCTGATTGGCTCAAGATTGTTTCATGTAGATTTGGCAGTTGAAGTTCAGTTGTCACTATATGGTGGAATACCGCTGATGCAGTGGTAAATTTGAGGTCACCATTGTTCACACATATTTACATCATATCACCTGTGGAGGTGTCCATACGTTTGGAGGCAGAAAGGTATCATATTGGAGTAACAGCTCACACTTTATTCAGCTTGAAAGGATTCTGTCTTGACAGGAGAGTTGTGAGGCCACATGTTTTGAAATTAATAGTTTATGGATCTTTTAGCTACAGACTATTGCTGGGTTAAAAAATCCTTGTATTACATTTAAACTTGTATTGAGGGCACAGTTAACAATGCCTAAATGTACCATTCATTATCATACTTTGTCACAAATTTCTATATATAGCCAGTGATAAGTATTGGAATGGTGATTCAAGAGTAGAAAGGAGTAGTATTAATTTCAATGATAGGAAGGGGGAAAGCAATATAACCAAGGTTAAAGTTAGATTAAAGTAAGTCTTCCTATTTGTGCATTTTTAGATTCCAAAAGGCACATCTACACATCTTCAGGAGTGCCCTATGCCACACTTGAAAAAAATTATACTTCCATCCCTGCCTTGGGTAGATAAAAAATATTATCTTTTTTGTTTTCCCTGAAGAACAGTGTGTGGGTTTGTCTGTGATTTGCAGGGAAGTATCAAAATAGATAGAAGTTCCTCATCCGAATAACCTCTTCCTTTACCCATGACATTTTCTGTAAATGCTCTCTTAAAATGATAACAGATTATTCCGATTAGATAAGCATTTTTATTTTGCCCTTTTTTTCAACAATTGTTTTTTTTATTATTTTCCCATCAATCTTTATACATAAACCAGTTTACAAGAGTTGCCTTATGTTTTCATGTCATCTAATTCAGGGAGAAGGGATTAGCCCTGTGGTTCATGTGTGTACTTGCTTTGGTGCCTTTAGTACATTTACAAACTTTGTTAGAACTGTAAGTGTCATAGTCTCCCTGTGGAGATGCGGAGATATCATTGCCAGAATATTCTGATTCTGATCTATGGATGGCATTATTGGTGCAAAAGACTATATGTCAAATTTTCAGTCATTTTAGCAGTTTGTATACCTCATGCACCAGGAATAAGAATTCCGTATGTGGGTTGAGATTTATCCTGTGAAACAGTTTGGTAAAAATTGTTGTATTCAGAACATCCATATTATTACATGATTCATTCATGGGTACACAGATGGTTATTTAAGGTAGAAGAAATTTGGTATGCAGAGTTGCATCCCTTTGATGGGCCAGTAACCAGTGATCTTAGTCTGCCTGATCAAGTAAGTCAGCACTATAACCCATGTTAATGGGTTTCATCAAAGTAGCAAACTTTTAAGACCTTCATCTTTTTGGAGTTTCCTGCATGTGCTATGAAATACTGCTGAAAGTGTCTTTTAACCAGATATACACAGCATTAAAAAAGTTGGGATAATATCGCTGGAAATGGTGCTGTTCTGATCAACAGGGTTTGACTTTATGAGAACCTCTATGCTTTTGGCATGGTATTCCATATACCTTAATATGCTAGACTGCTGTATAATTGCAAGTTAACTCAACCCTCACTGAGAATGTCAATTCCCGTGCTTGAACTACATACCTCTGCTAGTTTAATTTATTGTTTTGGCATTGAGAGTGTACCTTACTTCAAGCAGAAGGTATACCATATTATGTTTACTTTCAGTTATGTTTAGTTATTTGTTTTCATATTGGTGTATTTTATTAAGCAAATGTAGCAGCGTGTGTGCACGTGCACGTGTGCACACACACACACACACACACACACACACACACATGTATATGTGATGATAGGAATCTTGATTCACTGTGCAGAGTTGTCTCCCTTGGGAACTCCAGAAACCTATGGTTCTGGGTTTGAATCCTGGTCCACCCTGATTATGTTTCTAGGTTTGTCAACAGTATACCTGTGTTCATGGGTCTCAGCAAAGTGATAAATGTCCAAGACCAGAGACCACATTAGGTCTCTGCCAAGACCTACATTACAAATGAATACTCTTAATACACCAGGAATAACAAATCCTGTACATGGGTTGACTTTATTCTGTGAAACATTGTCCAAATGATTGTCTTCAGAACATCCTTATTATTACATGATTCGTTCATCCCAAGAGGGCACAGGTGGCCTGGTGATCTAAGGTGCTAGGAATTCGCAATGCAGAGTTGAGTCCCTCTGATGAAACTGTGCAAATGTGTCCAGTATTAGGTTAGACAAGTTGAAATGAGAACATGAATTGGGGAGTTCTTGTAAGCATTGATTCCATGCTCAGTACACTGTTCTGTGTAATTATTCACTTTTTGAAATGTTTCAGTGATATCTTTAGCATCTCATACCTTATAATGGCTGCTTTGATATATTTTATCATCACTTTATCTTGTGCTGTGATGAGACATGTATGAGAAGGCTAATTATGTGTAATGGTACTTACAGTCTTTTTGTTTATTAGGGGTGCCTATTGAGGGGGAAACAACTATTGCGATAGCGATGGTCTATTGTGACCCACTATTGCAATACTATTGCAATTACTATTACTATATACTATTGCAATAGTTTTTTCCTCTTTGAATTGTCTCATATGAAGTCATTTCCCAGATGAATGTATAGTTTGTATGAAATAAAAACAAGTTGAAGTAGTTTCAGTCTCTTTTAATGAGTGACAAGAAACKTGTAAACCAGATYAAGTAAACAGTTAAAGCATAAACTCGGTGAAGCTGCAAGTCTGCACCCAAACATCCTGTATTTTGCGCTGTGCATTTATCACCAGAAGTCAATTACTTAACTATCGATAGTCACACATACTATCGATGCATCGATAGTGTTTTGTTTCGGAGTTAAACACAACTCACTCACTCATAGCACACACACATACAGTGAGGTAATACAGGACAATAATATTGCTTAATTGTCAGTTGAATGCTGCAAACCTGCATTTACTTAGCTATCGATTAATTGCTATCGGAGACTCAACAATTGCAAGGCATCGATAGTTCAATGCAATGTTACAGCCCTATTGCTTATCCTACTAGAAATCTACTGATTCACTTGTGCAGGTCCCAGTTTGAGATTAAGCTGTATTGTCTAACATATACGCAAAATTTGTAGATAACAATGTTCTATTTTTGTAAATATTTCTTTGTACAAAACGGAATGTTTTTGTTTGCATTGTGAACAGTGGTGCTATACTTCCTATAACACATATACCAATCAAAAGAAGGAATGTGTGATTCTTTCAAATGACTATATAGAGGATGTTATATGAGTGCCCATGTGATACTGTGTTTACGACACACGTGCCTAAATGTTGGTGTATCTCAAGCGAGAGGGAGGGATTTACCGATATTTAGGCACGAGTGTCGTAAACATAGTATGATATTGGCACGAATATAATATTCTGTTTATTACTGATTCATCAAAGTGAGGAAAATAAACCTAAATCTGCTTTCAAAACATAGGCTGGCTACCTGCTGTCGTTGTATGTAGAACAGAAGAAACGTCACGTCATAGCATTGTTCATGACAAAGCGATAGTTTGCCCTAAGGCACCGTATGAAAAATATGAACTCCGATATTTTCTCCCTCATAGGTAATAACTTTGATTATGCCATGGCATGCCAGATTAACTATAGTAAGTGTGGCCTTTAACTTTACGTGAGTAGTATGTGTGGATAATAGGAAGCAAGTGAAATGAATGACACTGTCAGTTATGTTCAGTTGTGACTGTAGTTATATATATATCTTAGAAGGCTTTGTGATTGTAATTGTTGTTGAGTTTCTGCTCAGTGTTGACTAACAAATATTTGTTCTGTAATGCAGTTAAATATAAGAAGCGATATTTTTGTCATTAATTGAGAAATGTATTTTATACAGGTTGATATCTATTTTCAGTGAATGTGTTCAAAATGTCGTGCATAATTCAGGCCATCATGTGCTGGTTTATGTTGCTTTTTTCATGGAAACGTTGATTTAATGGCCTTTTCAAACACTTCCTGGTTCAAAATGTGGTATTGCTGAAACAATCATTAGGCCACAATATCTCAATTTCCCGACATTATTTCTGGGGGTAAATTTTCACAATTTGTTGTTTGATAGTTAACTTTCATCTATCAAAATCTTTGTTTTCTGCAGATATTTGTATGTGTATTTTTTGCTCAAATTTATGTTTATTTTTTGTATTACCCTTGTTGCAAGTTTTACAAGGTCAGAGAAAATCTGTGACACACAACTTTGGTGCATATCCTGTTATGACTTGTCACAACACACATACAGGGAGGTAATACAGGACACTAATACTGTATTGCTAATTATCGGTTGAATGCTGCAAACCTGCTGTTGTTTAAGCTACAATCAGCTGCTACTGTTAGGGCCTGTCTTTAATGGATGTGTAATACATGATTTATAAAGTGTCTATTGAATTCCTGTATCTAAATTTTCTTTGTTGCAAACTGTTTTTGTAACAAGACGCTCAATTTGTCAATCTTTCATTCCTGGCAATGTTACATATTAACTTTGTTGAAATTATGGAATATGTGTCATATGAGTATGAAAATCCTTCCTCCCTCGTGTAGCATGAACATTTGGTGCAGAGATATGTACATTTTTCCCAGTTTCACCACGTTTGACAACACAGCAATGCACTTCACTTCAGTATATCATATTTGCTTTTGTATTTACTCCCATTTTCATGCAATGCTTGCCACGTCAGGTACCCTCAATAAACTATATTCACAAGGAACTTATTTGCAGCGTTGTTGCTCTTACACAAGTGGGTTTGTTTTATGTTTGTTGTAAACGTTATTCTAACCTGTGGAAATGCTGTTAGGAGAGGTCCCCAGCTTACTATTGTGCATGGGACATTTTGCGGCCAGGATCTCTTGACTGTATGTATCTCTATCTTGTTTGATTGTTTAGTTTAACGCCACACTCAGCTGTATTCCAGCTATATGGCGTAGATCGATGCCCATGCTGTTGATCACTGGATTGTCTGGTCCAGACTCAATTATTTACAGACCGCCACCATATAGCTGGAATATTGTGGAGTGTGGCGTAAAACTAAACTCACTCACTATATGGTGGTGGTCTGTAAATAATCAAGTTCGGACCAGACAATCCAGTGATCAACTGCATGAGCATTGATCTACGCAATTGGGATACAAGGACATGTGTCAACCTACTCAGAACACGATTCCATTAGTCAGTCAGTCTTAAAACAAGCATGTTGAATCCACCTTATTTGTCATGCCTATGACTAGATGAGGAGAATACACAGTGCCTTTCTTTTTTAGGAAGTTTCCCATTATAGAGGTAGTGCTATCTGTAAGAAGCAGTGAATTGACCAAATTGTGCATTTCATTTCGTTTTATCTTCAGTCGAAAGATTTGCCACAGTTGAACAGTAGTTTTCTGCCATGGCTAGTAAGTAAGGAAGAGAATTAACTGGAACAAGGGAGATAACTATCTGAGATTGTCATGTGAATTGACCGCCCTATTCAAGTACATAGGTAACCCTTTTGGCCCTACTTTTCTTGCTCATGTAATTCGGTTACAAATTCATAGTCGAACATCACAAACCCCAAAATACTTGGCATCACATTCTATTGACTGATACAGAGAACCCCAACCCACATTGCAAGGAAACCTATCCACTTTGGAGTGCCAGGACTTTCATGTAAAACAGCTCACAATAAGTCGGCATAAACTACTTTAAAACATTGGGCGCCACCGGATTCTTTCAGATTAATGTTGATAATATGCTATGGCATCTTTAGAAGCATTATCCTGTTAGAAAGAGTCTCTGTTGGGGGAAATATTTTTACATTTTGCTGAAGAGGGAAGACTTGGGCATGGTCGTAAGTGCACACATCATGTGTGTTGAACTCATCGTGTCTGGAAGGCAGTGTGGGTGTAGAGGACCTGAGTTTGGAATCCTGGTGCCTTTGATACTTTTGTCAGTGATTTCTTCACTGCCAGCTGAATTACTTGGATATTCTTAGGGATCTTAAACATGTTCAAAGAGGTAACAAGGACTACAAGCATTGTCACTAAGGTGACATAATCCCCCTGCTGCAAATTATCAAATCAAACTTAAAAAGTAATGAAAGTGAAGGTCGTAATTTAAGATGAAG